>PVIW01004810.1:0-60703 GCA_004026585.1 Noctilio leporinus | reverse complement strand
ACTGATTTACTTTCGTTTGGAAGTAAAATCATACTCAACAGTCTCCCGGTGGAAGATTGGACCTCAGCTCCTGTTAATACCATTAGTGACACAGGATCGAATTTCAAATGGAGCCTGGTGACAATTACAGACGGAAACAGATGCCCTTGAAAATTTAGGTCAAGTGTTCAAGATTCTGGTTTCATGGTCAAGGTTGTCTTGGGGGTAACTTTGAGGAGACGCTCATAAATCTGTCCTCTCCGAACTGGGGATGTGCCCTCCAGGGACGGAGGTGATGTAGGGAAGAGGGGGAGCAGAGAAATTTATTTAAGGAATCCTCAGGTCACTGAAAACAGAAGATACGCCACCGGGTTGTAAAAGTGGACAAGTGTGCTGGGCTGGGCAGTGTGAGTGTGTGGGGTAATGGTGGTGGGCACCAATCACTCCGGGGCACCCTGGGAAAGAACAACGCCAGAGTTTCAGAAACCTGGACTCTTGCATTTTACTTGTAGTCCCTAGCAGGCATACATAGAGGCTGTCCCTGAGCCTCAGAGCCTTTTAAAAACCCATCTGCAAATGAAGAGAGAGAAAAACTCAAGGACTTGGACAACAGGGTGGGGATTGCCAAGAGGAGAGGGGTTGAAGGGAGGCCAAGGAGGTTACGGAGGATAAATCATGATGGAAGGAGACTTACTCGGGGTGGTGAATGCACAAATGTACAGATGATGTGTTGTAGATCTGTGCCCATAAAACCTGTATAGTTTTGTTAACCAGTGGCACTCCAGTGAAATCAATGAAAACGGGAAAAGTGAAAACAAAAATCCGCAAAATGGGAATCGTGGTCCTATCCTGGATTTACTGGAAGCTTAGTGACTCGGATTAGGTGATAACGAATTTGAAAGGGGATAAGCTTTCAAGGAGGAAGTATTATTCTGAATATGCAGACCCCTTCCTTTTCATTTTAATCACTTGCCTCTCGGCTAAGTGCAGAAGACCTGGGTCTCTTCCCTTCTCCCGGCTTGGACCTTCCTGAGAGCTGTAGACTCTTTTACTGGGCTCTCGGTCCCAAGCAGCATCTTAAAGCGTGGCAGTCTTCAGGTTTTACATCCCTCCAGTGGGTGTTTTCCACTTGACAACTCTTTTAAAGACATAGAACCATATTTTATTTACTGCCTACTATAAATTATTTACTAGCAAGCTGAGGTAATGCCATTAAAGCTGCATGATTTGTTTATACTAGTTATTTTGGGACTCCTTGCTCGCCCTAGAGCTGTGAGGCTCCAGGGAGGTGGAAACAACCCGCGCGGGCAAGAAATGCCCATGGAAAAGACAGGGATCCAATGGAAACGAAAATGGCCTTATTTCTCTTGATGATTTATTTAAAATTACATGCAATATAATAATCATCGTTTGTGTTTGGGGTGGGGTGTCATAACCACCTCTGCTACCCACCCCCCACCTTGTGTGGACTGGCTCACGAGTGATAGCAAGATGACTTCTTTCAAGAAACTAACTCAACGAGGTAGGCATCAATCAAATTTGGGGGAAATGGAGGATTTAGCAGGGTAAGGCGAAGAATGCTGCAGGGGCTATTCTTGGGATGAAGGGAGGAGGAGGGAAGAGAAAGTCTGGAACTCCTCCTCGGGGGTTGGTGGTGAAAGGGAACTAGCACTTCTAACTACCTCTGTTCCCCTCCTCCAACAAATATATCCAGGAAGAAAAGAGGAAGAAGAAAAAAGGAAATGCAGCCTGAGGGAAAGAACTCATAGAGACTTTATAAATTTGTGTGTGTGTATGTGTCTCCTAAAGATTTTAGCATTGACTTACTGAGTTACTTTTTTCTACTTTTTTGTGTTATGTATGTAAAGAAAAAACAACAATTTATTTCTATCACTCAACTTAAGGACGAAACACCTCAGGAGATATATTAGCCTTTGGGGAAAGGAGAGGGGGTTCATCGAACCAGCTATAAATAAAAATTTTTCCTTGAGTTATGTTGGTCTTGGAAAGGGGGCAGGGTACATCTCTTTCTGATGAAGGCTATTTAAAAAGAGGGCTCTAGAGGAATGTAGTAACTGTGTGTTAGTTTCCCATCTGGTTTTGCAGATAAAGTTTTCAGAATGATTGTTATAACACAGGAAGAGATAAAGAAAGCCAGCTTGTCTGAAGCAACTCAGAAGTAATCTATAATAAATAGAAAGGTCATTTGTTTCATAGAGTATTTTCCTCTTTTCTTTTGGCTGAAATAGACATGCAAAATAGGAAAAATATCATATTGGTTTCAGTGAATAAAAGACCTACTGCTGTTCATTACAGAGCTGAAGAACTAGAATTAAATTAAACATTCAGGACACATCTTGTATTCTCAATAGTTAGGTTCACTGATAATTTAAAATTCAATGACAAGAATATTTTTTATGTTCTTGGATTATATTTCTTGGTAATTTGGTTACCTTTATTAGCTTAAATCTTGCTTTATCACAAAGGGGAAGGAAAACTGTACTATATATAAGCATTTTAAGTACCCAAACATGCATGAAGCATTTGGTGATGATGGGGATGCGGGTTGACCCTGTGAACACCAAGTTGAATGTGCATTATATAACCACATATTTCAGTAACCACATTTTTAAAAAGTTGCACTTTACATAACATGAAATTAACTATTTTATTTATTTTTTAAAGATTTTATTCATTATTTTTAGAGAGGGGGGAAGGGAGAGAGAAAGAAAGGAAGAGAAACATCAACGTATGGTTGCCTTTCACCTGCCTCCAGCTGGGGACCTGGCTGGAGACCTGGCTTGAAACCTGGGTATGTGCTCTGACTGGGAATCGAACTGGTGACCCTTTGATTTGAAGGCTGGTGCTCAATCCACTGAGCCACACCAGCCAGGACTTTAAAATAACTATTTTAAAGCGAACAAGTTAGTGGTATTTAGTAGATTAACAATATGCAACCACAACTGCTGTCAAGTTACAAAACAGGTTCCTCAAGGATGGTGATGATGGATGCACAGTAATGTGAATTCATTTTTTTAAAAATATGGAACGCTTCATGAATTTGCATGTCATCCTTGTGCAGGGGCCATGCTAATCTTCTCTGTATTGTTCCAATTTTAGTATATGTGCTGCCAAAGCAAGCACTGAATTCATTTAATACCATTGAACTATACACTTAAAAATGGCTAAGACAGTTAATTAAAATAATAACATTACTAAACTAAATCCTGATACAATCATACTAAAGCACCTACTAAGAACAAATCAAGCCAAAATAAAACCCTGTACCTAGTAAATCATTACTGCCCATTCTTCCCAACTTTCAGACCCAGGCAGAACTTTATTTTTATTAATGCTTGTATTTTGTATAACAGATATTATACTCAACAACAAAATTTCTGTATGCTGCTATTTCCTTAAAATCTATTTCATCACATTCTATTCCATACATGTAGCTACAGATAGAGAGAGGGGATAAACAATATAACTGTTTATTTGTATTTGTTCTAGAAGCCAATAGAATGTTTTCAGATCAGTGTTTGCAACAGGAGTCTTTTTTTAACTTTAATTTTATTTTATTGCTGTTGTTTATCCCATTTTTCTCCCCAATACTCTCCCTTGCCCTACTGTCCACATCCCCCTTCCCATAGTCAATCCCACACATTGTCCATGTCCATGGGTCATCCATGCTGGTTCCTTGACTAAACTGTTCCCCTTCTCTTCCTCTTTCTCCCCTTCCCACTCCCCCTCCTCTCTGCACACTGAAAGTCTGTTCCTGGTATTCATGCCTCTGATTCTGTTTTGCTTGTTTGTTTGCTTTGTTCATTGACCTCCTGATTTGGGTGAGATCATCTTTCACCAAATGGCTTATTTCACTAAGCATAATACTCTCCAGTTCCATTCATGTTGTCACAAAAAAAGTGTTTCTTTTTTCTTTCTGCTGTGTAGTATTCCATTTTGTAAATGTACCAAAGTTTTTTGATCCATTCATCCACTGATGGGCACCTAGGCTGTTTCCAGCACCTGGCTATTATAAATAGTGCTGCTATGAACATAGGGGGTACATAGGATTTTCTGAATTGGTATTTCAGGGTTCTTTGAATATAATCCTAGCAGTGGAATCGCTGGGTCAAAAGGCATTCCATTTTTAGTTTTTGGAGGAAATTCCATACTGTTTTCCACAATGGCTGCACCAGTCTTTATCCCCACCAACAATGCAGCATGGTTCCCTTTTCTCCACATCCTCTCCAGCACTTGTTTGTTGTTGGTTGATTTTTTGATGATGGCCATTCTGATAGGTGTGAGATGGTATCTCATTGTGGTTTTAATTTGCATCTCTCTGATGGCTAGTGATGTTGAGCATTCTTTCATATGCCTCTGGGCCCTTTGTATGTCTTTTCCAGAGAGTTGTCTGTTCAGGTCCTTTGCCCATTTTTTTAGGATTTTATTTATTATTTTTAGAGAGAGGGGTAGGGAAAGAGGCAGAGAGGGAGAGAGACATCAGTGTAAGGTTGCCTTTCACTTGCCTCCAGCTACAGATCTGGAAGCCAGGCTGGAGGCCTGGCTTGCAAGCTGGTTATGTGCCCTGACTGGGGAATTGAACCAGTGACCTTTGGGTTTGCAGGCTGGTACCTTATGCACTGTGCCACCAGCCAGGTTTCCTTTGCCCATTTTTAATTTGGGCTGTCTGTCTTCCTGGTGTTGAGTGACAAAAATTCTTTATGTGTTCTGGAGATCAAACCCTTGTCTGAAGTATCATTGGCAAATATGCTTTTCCATACTGTTGGTTCCCTTTTAATTTTCTGATGTTTTCTTTAGCAGAACAGAAATGTTTCAGTTTGATATAGTTCCATTTACTTATTTGTTCCTTTTTTTACTTTGCTCTTGGAGAAGTATTGGTGAAAATACTTATGTGTAGGATATCTGAAATTTTACTTATGTTTTCTGCTAGGACTTTTATGGTATCATGGCTTGTGTTTAAGTCCTTTATTTATCTTGAGTTCATTCTGGTGTATGGTGTAAGTTGGTGGCCTAGTTTTATTATTATTATTATTATTTTTTGCATGTCCCTGTCCAGTTCTCCCAATACCACTTGTTAAAAAGGATATTTCCACCCCATTTTGTGTTCCTTCCCCCTTTGTAGAATATTGACCATGGAGTCCTGGGTTTATTTCTGGGCTCTCTATGCTGTTCAATTGATCTATATATCTATTCTCATGCCAGTACTAGATTGTTTTGATTATAGTGGCCTTGTAGTATAGTTTGATATCCGGGATTGTGATTCCTCCTACTTTGTTCTTCTTTCTCAAGATTGCTGTGGCTATTCATAGTCATTTTTGGCTCCATCTAAATTTTTAAGTAGTTTTTCTATATCTGTGAAATATGTCATTGGTATTTTAATAGGGATTATGTTGAATTTATAAATGGCTTTGGGTAATATGGACATTTTAATGATGTTAATTCTTCCCATCCATGAACATGGTATATGTTTCCATTTATTTGTATCTTTCTTAATTTATTTCTTCAGTGTACTGTAGTTTTCTGAGTACAAGTATTTTATCTCCTTGGTTAAGTTTATTCCTAAGTACTTTCTTTTTCTTGTTGCTATGGTAAATGGGATTTGTTTTCTAACTTCTATCTCTGATGTTTCATTATTGGTATACAAAAATGCCTTTGATTCCTATTGACTTTATATCCAGCTATTTTGCTAAATATGCTTATTAGGTTGAGTACATTTTTGGTGAAGGCTATCGAGTTTTGTATGTATATTATCCTGTCATCTGCAAATAATGACAGTTTTACTTCCTCCTTTGCAACAGGAGTCTTTTTAATAAGAGGATGAATCCCTGAGCAATATTTGCAAACACTTTGTTAGTTATTGTGGGAGGAACGTGAGGTGGAGGCAACAGGCAATTTTGCTGTCATCAATAGAAATTGCATCAGAGTGGCAGTTTTTCTTTTTAAATATAATTCATAAAGTTTAACAAAGTAATAGTTATTGTCATCCTTTTGGGAGAAGAACAACAAGTTGAGTTTTTGCAAATCATTTGTTTCTGGGCATCAAAACTGTGCCCTGAATTCACAATTATGGAAAAATTTTGTGATTAACAAAGAATTGCCAGAGTCCCATTTCCTTGCTTTTGTGTATGCTGATGCATTCATTTATTTCACAGGGGTTCACCACAAAGGCAAAAGGAAATATTACTGTGGCTAAAGAATTTTAATCAAAATTGAAGCTACCATTCATGTAACTAGGACCACAAAGTCTGAAGCCATTAGAAAAGCTATTTCCGTAAGATGGTATTGAGAGGTCAGAGTTGTGAGCTCAAAGTTTTGAACACTACATGACACCATAGATTACTGTGAATTAAAGGAATAAAGAATATGTTGGTGAACAAACTCATGGATGGTCATTTCTATAGTTCAACAGTTTGCTTCATTCTATTTGGGGAATGACGACTTTCAGAGGCGTTAGCTGATTTTGACCCATGTTGTAAACTGCAAAAATCATACTTTACACTGTCTTTGAAGTAGTCCATTACAAAGGGAAAACAAAAGATGGTAGCTAGAACTGTTCCATTCCGTTTGATACATTTTTCCAATGCATTTTTTGTGTGTGTGCCTTTAACATTCTTTGTATCGCAGGGACATTTTGGACACATAAGTCTTTGTTGTAGAAAGCTATCCTGTACATCCTGGGATCTTTATAACAATTATGAAATAAACAAGCAACATCCTTGGCCTCTACCCATTAAATGCCAGTAGCACCCCCCTGCTTCCTGCTCCACTGCCCCTGCACCATGAGTCATAACAAAAAATATCTCCAGAAATTGCCAACTGTCCCCTTGGGGTCAAATTATCCATGGTTGAACAACAGGTGGGATTGACTTTGGGGGGAATGGGTAGGTGGGGAGGGGGACAGAAGGGAGCAAAAAGGGGATGGATATAATACAACAACAATAAAATTTAAAAAAATTATCCATGGTTGAGAACCACTATTCTAAATTGTTATGTTTGATTTTAAGATAAATTGCTTTCTTTTTTGGTTGAATTTTATAAAACTTATAATCTTATACTCAGCAAGGACCTTGGAGATTCATTAGTCATCAAATGACTATTAAGAGCATAGACTTGTGTTTAAATCTTATATACTAGTTCTGTGACCTCAGGGAAGTCATTTAACCTTTCTAAGCCTTAGTTTTCTCCTCTGTAAAATTATCCTCAAAAGCTCCAAGTAAGGATGAAATGAGATCATGCAAAGTCTGAGCATATCACAGTGCCTGGCAAATAGTAGCAAGTAGCAAGTGTGATCTATGGTTAGTTACTGCATGCCCATTGTGGGCCAAACAACATGTGATCTTGTCTTTATTGCAGGACTCCTGAGCCACAGCTGGGAGAGACAGCTCCCTTATTAAACAATCACCTGTAAATCATGATATTACTCCTAAAAAGTGTCACTAGGCTATAGCTATGCCCTTAGTCCCCTTTTCTGCTTCACTCTCTTGGGGGTCTCTCCTTTGGATTTCCCATGCCACTCTTATGTTCCCTTTTCCTAGTCTCCTGATTTGGGCCCATTTAGGTATAAAATCCCTATCTATGTTTGCCCATAACACAGCTGTGAGAGCTGACATTTTCCAAGAAAACTTTACTAGTCACTAAGGGGGAATCAAAAGGAAACAATTATAAAATAAACAAGCAGCATAAAAATAGATTTCTTAAATAGGTTTCTGATCCTTTAACAGCAGTTAAAGTTTTAAGGAGCCTTACAAGGTTCCAAATCCCCTTCTAATTATATTCCAACATAGCCCCTAAAAAGATAGGTATATTTTTATTTATTCATTTAACAAATTTTAGTGCCATGAAGGCAATAAAACCAAGTATAATAGGGTTGACTGGTTGGGGTGAGAGTGGTCAGAGGTGCTTTTCTAAGTAGATGGTATTTATACTGAGGTCTTAAAAAATAAAAGGAGTTTGCCTACTGAAGACCTGTGGTACAAATATTACAGGCAGAATAAACAGCAACTGCAAATGCCTTGAAGCAGAACTAAGCTGGGCATAAAAATAATAATGTTCACTGTATTTCAGGGAAACTTACTTAATTCTCTCAATTAATCCATTTTGCAGATGGGAGACATTGAGATACAGAAACCTTAAGTTAGTTGCCCAAGGTCACATAGTTACTAGGTGGTCAAGCCAGAATTCAAGTCCAGGCAGTCTAACTTCAGAGTCCAGATGCTTAACCACTATATGTTGCCTGGTGCATGGAGAGAGCAAGGTTGAGCATGGGGTGAGAGGAAATTGGAGAGGCTGATGGAGGCCAATTCATGTGGTACCTTTGTAGGTCTTGAGAAGGAATTTGCATTTATCTTAAGAGCAGTGAGGAACCAACACCTAGATCAAAACTACTTTGCATGGCAAATATCAGTAGTTAACATTCTTGAGACAGTTCTCAGTTCATCCCTGAATCATTCTGTTATGACTCCTTTAGGTAACTCAATTTCCCATGTATAGGCAGTGTGGCATAAAGAAAGGAAACCATAGCATAGAGGATAAGATGACAGGCTATGGAGTCAGACACATACTCAAACCTCTGCTTCACCACTTATTATCTGTATGATCATAGCCAAGTTACCTAACATTTTAAAGCTTCAATTTCTTCATTTCTAAAATGGATAGAACATTTTCCATAGTTAAAATTTTAAAATGTACATAAAGTGCTATGCATTATAAGTACCCAGCCAGCACATCATGTATGTTGAAATTGATCTTTATTGTTATTCCTATTATTTTATACATACTGGTTTTAGTTGTGTCCTGGAAGCAATGTAATAAATATCCTTCTTCTTCCTGAAGACAGCATTTAGCATATATAAAAAACTTTACCTATTCTTAATTTACCCTTCTGGAAAATGTCTAATTCTTTGATTTGTTCATGGGGTGAAACATTTCTAGACACCCCTCTGTCCTTAGCTTGCTCATAGAAATATTGTGAAGAATTAATGAGGTAATGTTAGCAAAAATATTTTGTGTACTATGGAAGAGCTAAATAAATATTTTAATAATACTGATATATATGATATATAATGATAAGCTATTCTAATTTGCTTACAAAAATTGGGATACAACCCTGGCTGGTGGCACAATGGATAAGGTGCCGGCCTGCAAACCCAAAGGTCATTGGTTCGATTCACAGCCAGGGCACATAACCAGGTTGTAAGCCAGGTCTCCAGCCAGATCCATAGCTGGAGGCATGTGAAAGGCAACCATACATTGATGTTTCTCTCCCTCTCTGCCTCCCTCCCTTCCCCTCTCTCTGAAAAATAATAAATAAAATCTTTTTTAAAAATTGGGATACCAAAATTCAACTGAGACAAACTGCAAATTTCTAAATTTTAATATCATGTTATTGAAAGAAAAATGGAAAATTCGCTATAGTGCAAGAGCCCCAAGCTGGGGAACTGCTTAAGTGTTCATGATATTCCAACAAAACTATCTGGAGGACTAGCAGATGTGGACCTGTGCACCAATGATGGTGAGTTGGTGCAAAACAACTGCACCTCCTCTAGGCTGAGGTTCATTATAAGGTGTCCCAGACAAAGGCAGCATGAGTCCAGGTTGCACAAACAAATGTGTGGACTGGAGCTACATTACCTCACTGTGCACAAGCAGTAAGGAAAAGGTCACAAAGCAGTCACAGGACAAGAAGCTGCTAGCAAAAGGAGATAAGGAAGAAATTACAATCCATGTCCAAAACAATACACATTCCTTTTAGCCAGGGACCCCCCTGGCCAGCCCTCATCAAGAGTGATGGGAGAGCTGTGTATGGGCCCCACATGCACTGTGAGCAAAAAAAAAAAAAAAAACCTCATTGCAGGAAACTAGCTCAAATGTTTGGTTAATTCCCAGGATATACAATATATGCTTTGGTTTCATATGTTTATTACTTAGCCTAGAATTGAACCCTGGCATGCAGAGTACAAATATCATGTCATACTTAATTCTAGATTTACAAATTTAACTCTTCTCTGTAACATAAATAAAATGAAAACAAAAACAGAATGCCTTTTTTTTTTTTAACCAGGTTCTGTGTCAAATGACGTATTTATCTTTTTAAAATCAAACTTAATATACTTATATTGACATTAGCTTGATACTTTCAGGACAGACCTTATCTACCACCAATTAAAAGACAAACATATATGTTACATTCACTAATCAAAATTACTCTTAGATTTATAACAAAACAATCTATGTTTTAATCAAAAGTATAACTGTGCTTTATGTAAATATTAAAAAAACTTAACTATTCTTGTCTCAGGTTCACTTAAATTTGTGAAATAAATAAGCCTGGCAGTCCCTTTCATCAAGGTCTAAAGTCTTAGAAATATTTGAGGTTTGACTTCATCATCAGGGTTGATGAAACACCCTTTCTGCTTTCTACAAAAAGCTTCAACATTTTTGTATTATTAAAGTAGCTCCAAAAGAAGTTTTTTTTTACTATTTACTAATTATATAAAATAAATTTGGCAAATTATTAACAACTGATGAATTGAGGTAAAACCTATATTTCCAAAAATTTTTGTAGTTTAAAACTTTCAAAATAAAAAGTTAGGTAAATACATAAAAATGAAAGCTTTAAAGAGCCATAAAAATATTAGTGCATATTACACAACTGAAAAGTTAATACATAAACAAATAAAGTATGAATGGTTTGGCAAAATGTAGACTAAATTTACTTTAAAATGTATGGATTCTCAATCTAAAATAATATGGGAAAATGCATTTCAAATTTTATTAACCTGTATTTTTTACTGCTTTTAAATATACTTAATATCTCTCAACTTCCGCAGTCACTCCTTCTACAGATGTTTACTGAGCACCTCCACTGTGGCTTGTTATTGTTTAGATGCTATGTGAGATACAGAGATCTATAAGACATGGCCAGTGCTCTCAAGGAATTTACAACCTAGAAGTTGTATCATATTCTTCAAAAACCTTTGACAGTGTTAAAAGAAACTATAAGCTTATAAAAGAAAGCAAGCAAATCTACTCCAGAAGTCCATTTTGTAATATTAGTACACTTCATTCTGCAGCTGACTGTTTTTGCTAAAGCAGAGATGATTTCTATCATTGCTTCTTCATTCTTTGTCCTCTTCCTCTGCTTTTTCCTCCTTCTCCATTTTTTGCTTCCCTTTTCTTCATTGTTCACATTATCTTATTTTCATTCATATTTTTAAAGTGCTTACAAATAGTTCTTGATCCTTAAAGTTACTTATTAATTTTATGCTTATTGTTTTTGTTTTATGCTTTTAAATGGTAGGAAGGACAGAAGTACAAATTATAATTGACCTAGGAATATTATAAACAATTTTTAAATAAAACAATAAAACCAACATTAACATCACATGATCAATGCTTTTTCTATCAAATTGTGTTTTATTATGTGATCCAATAAGACATTAAGATATCCTTTAAAATCATATAATATTTACACAATGGAATACTATACAGCAGAAAGAAAGAAGGAACTCCTACCCTTTGCAACAACATGGATGGAACTGGAGAGTATTATGCTTAGTGAAATAAGCCAGTCAGTGAAGGACAAATACCATATGATCTCACCCATTACAGGACAATAATGAACAAAACTAACAAGTAAAACAGAACCAAATATATGAATACAGTGAATAGGCCTTCAGTGGTCAAGGGGAAGGGGGTGGGGGGAGGCAGAGGGAAGGAAGGGGAGCAGTTTAGACAAGAACCTAGTATAAAGGAACCATGGACATGGATAACAGGTGGGATTGACTTTGGGGGCAATGGGTGAGTGGGGAGGGGGACAGAGGGGAGCAAAAAGGGGATGAATGTAATACAACAACAATAAATTTAAATAAAAGAAAGAAAAAAATCATATAATAGAGAACTTCCTGTGTGAAAAGGATGCTTCCTTCATGGTCCCATCTCTAGCTCTCCTGTGTCCCTGTCTTAACTCAGTTTTATGAGGATATTACAGTTTAAAATCCTCAGAAATATAAGTTGAGCAGTGTGACTTTTGCATATTAGCAACAGTTATCATAGAGTATTATTTCACTTCTCTGTGGCCTTTTTCCATTGCAAAGGAAACTAAGTGATCTAATATGTTCACTTTATATCAACAAAATGTGGGGGTCCATGAATAACAGCAACAAGAAGGATGGTGAGGGGTTTATTCTAAGTTAATATTCAAAGCTGAGGTATTTTTTTAAGGGAGGAAGAAAGAGAATAGCAATAAGAAGTAAAGAGGGTACCTACTCCACCTCCTACAAGACTTGGAGATCTTCCTCGGCCAACAAGTATAGAGCTACATTGTTATTAGTCTGCTGTATCCTATTTTATAATGTGGATGGGTCATAATTTATTTAGCCTTTCACACAGCTAATGGATATTTAGGTCATTTCTTTCTTTCTTTTCTTTTCTTTTCTTTTTTTGTTTTGTTTTGTTTTGTTTTGTTTTGTTATTACATACAATCCCATGACTTCCCCCCTACCCCAAGAGTCTTATACAGAAAGAATTTGCTTTTCCCTCCAAAGAGGAAAAAGTGAAGCTTCTCCATATTTTACTTTGTGTTGAAGGTTACAGAAGAATGTCAGAACTGAAAGAGATCTTAGACATCCCCTCTCTCCTCAAACTTTTATACCTTCTCTCCTATCTTCATTCACAGTTAATGACTTTGTTTCCTATTTTCTTGAGAAAATAGAAGTAACCAGAAGAGATAATTCACAAGTTCCCATTGCCCCATTACACCTCTATCTGCAGCTTCTCTACTTTTATACTTGGCCTTTTCTCCAGTAATTATGGGTGAGCTATTTGTGCTAATGGCTAAGTATAATGTCTCCTCATACACAGTAGATTCTACTCTTCGCATACTGAAAAACATGGCATGAATAATTCTCCCCTCTCCCTGCTGCACATCAATTTAGCTCTTTCTAACGGGTCATTACCTTTAGCATACAATCATGTTGTTATTTCTCCCATCTTAAAATAAACACTGTTTCTTGACTTTATTTCCTCTTCTCAATACTGCCCCACTTCTTTGCCTTTTTCTGCAGCAAACTTTCTCAAAAACATTGCCTATACTCATGGGCTCAAATTCTTCTCTCATTCTGTTTTGAGCTTGATTTACTCAGGCTTTTATTCCCACTACTCACCAAAAATGGTCTTATTGAGGTCTCACACAAGTGATTTCTACCAGTGGCATATGTGTATATTTTTTGACTTATCATCAATGTGTGACACAGCAGTTGATTATTTCTTCCTACCTTGGCACCCTTTCTCCACCTAGCTTCTAGGACACTTGTAATGATGTCTCTGTTCTCATTTCTGATGTTGGTAATTTGTGTCTTTTTTCTTCTTTCCTAATCAGTCTAAATAAGTTATCAATTTTATTGATCTTCCCAATGAACCATTTTGATTTAATTAATTTTCCCTATTGTTTTTCTATTCTCTATTGTATTGATTTCTATTCTGTTTATTTTTTCCTTTCTTATATATATTTGGAATTTTCTATGGTCTTTGTTTTCTAATTTTCTTAAGGTGAAAACTGAGGTCATTGATTTCAGACCATTTTTAAAAATACAGGTCTGTAGTGCTATGGATTTCCCTTAAAGCACTCCCCTAAGTAGCATACCATAATTCTTATATGTTGTGTTCATTTTATTTTATTTTTTAAAGATTTTATTTTAATTATTTTTAGAGAGAGGGGAAGGGAGAGAGGCAGAGAGGGAGAGAAACATCAATGTATGGTTGCTTTTCACCTGCCTCCAGCTACAGATCTGCCTGGAGACCTGGTTTGCAATCTTGTTATGTGCCCTGGCTGGAGAATCGAACAAGTGACCTTTGGGTTCGTAGGCCGGCACTTTATTATCCACTGTGCCATCAGCCAGGGCTTGTGTTTTCAGTTTTATTCAGGGTAAAATACTTTCTAATTTCACTTTTGGATTTTCTTTGACACATGGGTTATCTAAAAGTGTTATCATTGTTTATTGTATTTCCAAATATTTAGGAATTTTTCAGTTAGCTTTCTGTTACATATTTTCCATTTTTAATCCATTGACTATGAAAACACTGTGTTATTTGATTACTTTAAAATTTATTGACACTTGTTTTATAGCTTAAACTATGGTGTATCTTGATAAATGTTCCATGTGCACATGAAAAGAATGTGCATTCTGCTGTTGTTGTGTGGAGTATAATATAAATGGCAATTAGGTCAAGGTATATGATAGTGTTTTTACAAACTAATATATTCTTGCTTTTTTTGTTTACTTGTTATATAAATTATTGAAAAAGTTACTAATATATTCAGTTTTAATTGTGGATTTGTCTATTTCTTCTTGCAGTTTTACCCTTCTCCAACTTTTTCCTCCACTGTCTTTTAAAAGTTATCTTGATTATCCTTGGTCTGTTACTTTTACATAAGAATTTTAGTTTAACTTGTTGAGTTCTACGAAAAACACTTATTTGTAATTCACTTAAATTATAGATTATTTAGGAAAAATAATTTGTTTTTTTTTTTTTGAAAAAAATTCTTACCTAAGGATATGTTTATTGATTTTAGAGAGAATCATTAATGAAGGAGAGAAACTTTAATTGGTTACCTCTCATACATGCCACAACCAGAGATCAAACCTGCAACCTAGATATGTGGCCTGGCTGGGGATTGAACCAATAACCTTTTGATGTACAGGATAACATTCCTACCAACTGAATCACCTGGCCAGGGCAAGAATTTGTATTTTTATGATACTGTGTCTTCTTATCCATGAACTTAGTATGGTAAGTCCTCAGTATCATCAATAGATTCTTGGCAACTGCAACTTTATGCAAAACCACATATAACGAAACCAATTTCACCATTGGCTAACTGATATAAACAAAAGTTAAGTTCTTATGTCATATTTCTGGTCACAAAAACATCACCAAATTTCTAAAGAAAGACCCCCAAACACTTCTAATATTTTTTGTGTGTAGAATGAATTTATTAGCAGTTCTGGAACATGGTCAATATACAGTAAATATTGTCAATATTCTACATTGCCACATGTCTTGCAGAATATTCACAATGTTTCTCCTTCCCTTCAGCTGCTGCTTGAGGGAGCCCAGCCAGCTCTCTCACATCTCTGCATGTCCTACCAGTCACATTGTGGTGAAGTGGCTTTTTCTGTTCTGTCCGTGGTTATACATCTTCCCTCCAGCTAGTTATTCTGGATAATTTCTCCCCAATTAAGTTGTAATTCCAGATTGGTCCTGGGAGGAGATTGGTGTAGCTCCCTTTACTTCGCTACCATCTTGGATTCCTCTCCTGAGAAAGTTCTGATGTAGGATTTACTAGACAATGACTCAAAATCAGCTTATTTTAAATATATTTAAGAACTAAAGGGAACCATGTCTAAAGAACTGAAGGAAAGTATAAGATGCCTCACTAAATGTTGATAAAGGAACATAAATGCATATATAGAAAGTAATCGAATGGAAACTGTAGAGATGAAAAACAGAGTAACTGAAATGATATAGTGACTAGAGAAGCAGGGAACTTGAGTCAATTGAAATTACCCAGTTTGAGACATAGAAAGAAAAAAAAATGAAGGAAAAGTAAACAGAGCTTCAAAGAACACTTATAACTCAACAATAAGTAAACAAAGAATCCAACTAAAAATAGATAAAAGATCTGATTAGACACCTCACCAAAGAAGATATGCAGATGTCAAATAATCATCTGAAAAGATTCTCAACAACAGAGAATTTAGTCATTAGGGAATTACAAATGAAAACAACAGTAAGATACCATTATATACCTATTAGAGTGGCCAAAATCTATAACACTGACAACACCAAATATTGATGAGATATGAAGCAACAGGAACATTCATTAATTGCTGTGGGAATGTAAATGGTACAGCCATTTTGGAAAATTGTTTGGTTGTTTCTTATGAAACTAAATAATCTTTTACCATGCAATATAGCAATCATGCTCCTTAGTATATACCCAAATGAGTTTAAAAGTTATGGCCACACAAAATCCTGTGCATATATATATATATATATATCATCTTTATATCATCATTACCAAAACTTGGAAGCAACCAAGTATCCTTCAGTAGATGAATAATTAAATAACAGGTACATCCACACAATGGAATATTATTCAGTGCTAAAAAAGAAAGGAGCCATCAAGCCATGAAGTAAAAAACATTAATGAATAATACTAGGTGAAAGAAGCCAATCTGAAAAGGCTACATACTATATGATTTTGGCTCTTTGACATCCAAAAAAGGCAAAACTCTGGAGACATTAAAAAGATCAGTGGTTGCCAGGGGTTAGGTGAGAGAGAATGAGGGATAAATTGGCAAAGCACAGAGGGTGTTTTTAGGGTAGTGAAAATATTATGTATGATACTATAATGGTAGATACTTATCAAAACTCATAAAATATACAAGAGTTGAACCTAACATAAATTATGGACTTTGGATGATAATGATATTTCATTATAAGTTTATTAGTTATAACAAATGTATAAATCTGGTAATAATAAAGATTAGAGTAAGTAAAATGTAGAACAGAAAAATAATAGAGAAAAGCAACAAAATTGAAAGTTTAAAAAAAACAAAATTGACAAATATTTAGTTATATTGACAAAGTAAACTTCTAAAATCAGGAATGAAAAAAGACACACTATTACTGACTTTACAAATTAAAAAAATTATAAGAGAATATTATGAATAGTTGTATACCAGCACACTAGATAATCTACCATATGAACCAGAAATTTCACTTCCAGTTATATAGTATGAGAACTTAAACAGAAATGTAAACAGCTCTAAGATCCATCTAACTGTTGAGTGAATAGATAAAACATGGTATATACATATAATGAAATATTATTCAGCCATAAAAAGAATGAAGTACAAATACATTCTACAATATGAATGTGCTTTGAAAATACGCTAAGTGAAAGGAGCCAGACAGAAAAGGCCACATATTGCATGTTTTTTATTGAAATGAAATCTTTAGAAGAGGCAAATCTCTAGAGAGAGACAGGAGATTAGTGGTTTCAAGGAGCTATAAGTAGGAAGCAGTAGAGAGAGACCGCTATTCTTTTGAGGGGAGATTTAAATGTTCTGGAATTAGTAGTGATAGTTGTACAAGTCTGATAATATACTGAAAACCACTGAATTGTATACTTTGAAAGGGTGAATTTTATGATATATAAATCATATCTTTAAAATTATATAAAAAGAAGGAATTCCTACCCTTTGCAACAACATGGATGGAACTGGAGAGTATTGTGCTTAGTGAAATAAGCCAGTCAGTGAAAGACAAATACCATATGATTTCACCCAATCATACAGGACAATACATTACAGGACAATAATGAACAAAACAAACAAACAAGCAAAACAGAACCAGATACATGAATACAATGAATAGACCTTCAGTGGGCAGAGTGGAGAGGGGAGTGGGAGGAGGCAAAGAAGGGGAGCAGTTAGTCAAGGAACTAGCATGGAAGAACTATGACATGGATAACAAGTGGGATTGACTTTGCAGGGGGAATGAGTGGGTGGGGAAGGGGACACAGGGGAGGAAAAAGGGGATGGATATAATACAACAACAATAAAATTAAATTTTTAAAAATTATATAAAAACATATAAAGCCAGGCTGCCTGATTTTGCGTTTTAGCTATTGACATGCTCATTTACCTTAGCTAGGTTATGATTTAGTAACCATGATAGATTCAATAATCTGGTCCCAATTCTTCATTACACCAATAATGCTATTAAACATTTATACCCTTGTCATTTCATTATGGTGAGTGGATTATACTTTAGAACCTCCTGATTCTAGATAAAGCCATATGACTTGCTTTATCTAATAAGATGTTGGAGAACATGATGCCAGTAGAATTTTGAAATATGCTTGGAGTGTTGAGCTTGTCCTTTTGAAATTGTGCCATTGCATGAGAAGAACATTCACTAATAGTTAATGGCCCTTCATCCTGGGCCCTAGAATGAGACACATGGAGCAGGAGTGATCCCTTAATATGCTAACTTGAAAGCAAGAAACAAAGGTTTATTACTAAATGCCAGTGAGATCTTGTGGTTATTTGTTACACTGCCAAGCACGTAAACAAATAACCCAAGGATTTTGATAGCTTACAATCACAATGACTTCATTTTCTTTTATGTTGTGTGTACTCTCCGGGTCAGCTTTGTTCTCCTCCAATTGTCTTCATTATCAGGTCCAATATGAAGGAATAGCTCCTCTCTCAAATACTGTAGGTCTCATGAGATAAAAGAGAAAAAAAAGAATATGGTGAACTCAGAGAGGACTTCAAGGCTCTTGTTCAGAATGTTTTATTTCTGTTCATATGTCATAGGACAAAGCAAGTGACATGGCCAAATAAAATGCAAATGGAGAGAGAAGGAAGCACTGAAAGTAACATGGCCAAAGTTAATGTAAACAAGAAGTAGCACCTCATATTTTAAACACAGATATAATTCTCAACAATGACTTTGAATGTGTTATTTGAACTCTTTGTGCCTTGGTTCTCTCATCTCTAAAATAGGAATAATAAAAGAACCTACCTAACAGGGTTGTTACAAAGATTACAAGACTTTTTCTGGCAGAGCACTTAAAATAGTGCCTGGTTAGATAGCAAATAATGTTAGATAAGATTGTTAAATGAAATAAATAAAATTCTGCCTATATAATTTCTTCTTGCCATACTGAAAATTATATATTCACCCCTCTGTCATTACATGTTTAGAAAGAAAGGTAATTTATTTATAAGCATTAAAAATCAAGACATTTTTATTTTTAAAAAATCTGCAATTTCAAAATCAATCCTTAAAGGGTTGTATCACCGATTAAGCTCCTTTAAAGACCTTCCTATCATGGACTTGCAGTCACATTCATTCTTTCTGGAAAGGGGAGAACAGTTTCTGTGTGGTAGGAACAGGACAGCAGGTGGTGGTAGCATAAAACAGAAGAGCTTCCTAGATGACAAAGGATGGCAGCCAAAAGGTCCAAAAAGCTGTTCATGGCTGTGATGGCAAGTATCGCAGGAACCCAGGTGTATAAGCTGCTATGAGGTGTCACCACCCTTGTAATAAAAGGATTTCTATTCACTTCATGTTTTTCCCTTTTTCCTGATTTACTCCAAGTGCCAGTTGTATATTTCGATTGAAATACTCTATTCACTCAGCAGG
The DNA here is from genome assembly GCA_004026585.1 of Noctilio leporinus. Classification (NCBI taxonomy): domain Eukaryota; kingdom Metazoa; phylum Chordata; class Mammalia; order Chiroptera; family Noctilionidae; genus Noctilio; species Noctilio leporinus. The sequence continues at coordinate 41,482 of PVIW01004810.1, read as the reverse complement.
TCTGTTAATCCTCTCCAGGAAGACTGAACACACACCTGGTATTTGCTAAAAGCATTGAAAGGTTTTCTTCAGTCACTTTGCTTCCTGAGTTAAAAGAAAAAAAAGAAAGAAAGAAAGAAAGAAAGAAAAGGCAAGAAGTGATCTACACCTAAAAAGAAAGCAGAAAAAAATGTAACTGAAGACAAATACAACCTTTTCATCACCTCTACCAATTTCTACCAAAATAACAAGTTGTATGAAAATTGGGAAAGGAAGGATGTGAACACTTGGACTTCTAGACCCTGCCCTGCAGAAAAGGGTGCTTCATAGATACCGATGATAATATACTTCTCACTAAGTATTTTATACTTTCTCTCTGAGATATTTAAGGTGCCTTCCAGTCCTTGAGATTCTTTACTGGATATGAATATAATTTATGGCTTCATTGTGAGAGAGTGAGGGTCTCTAAATTCCTCTGTTTCTAATCATTTATTCCATACAATCCTAAATTAAAATGAGGTGATTCAGTTCTACATTAGAATGAATTGACTCAATTTCCAACTTACTCAGAAGGGCTCACTCTAATTCCAAATGTTTGTAAACCAGATTCATATGCCACACACTCTACCAAGCTTTCCAGGCCCGAGAATGAATAGTAAGGCTACAGTAATTACCATACCTGACATTTACTGAGCACTTTTACCACATGCCAAGCATATAAATTATTTCATTTCATTTCATATTCCCAATGATTTAGAATTTCTCCATTTCAAAAATGAAGAAATAAAACCTCCAAAGCTAGTGTAAATTTTTCTAAGTTAGCATATGGTGGTGATTGCATACATGTTGTAGATTCTGAAATTATATAGCCATGGTTCCAATTCTGACTTTGCTACTTACCAGACTTTTTAACTTGTTTAATTTATTAGCCCTATCTATTCCTCAGTTTTCTCAACTTTGAAAGAAGATGATGTCGATAGTACTTACCTCTTAAGATTGTTGTAAGGATTAAATGAGTTAATTTAAAAGTTAATTGTGAACTGTACATGGCACATAGTAAGCATCAAAAAATGTTTGCTAGTTCAACACCTATTCATGAAAAAAAGATACTCTAAACAAAGTAGGAATGGAGAGGGAATCTTTCAAACTGATAAAGAACATCTACTAAAAAAGAAAAAAGAAAAAACAACAACAACAACAAAAAACAAAACCTTACCACTAAGATCATATTTAATGGTGAAAGACTGAGTGCTTTCCCTTGAAAGTTGGGAAAAGACAAGAATGTCTGCTCTTACCACTCTTATTCAACATAATACTGGAAATCCTACCCCCTGGAATGAGGCACACAAAGATATTTAAAACTGCAAATAAGAAAGCAACAAATATTTGGGAGGTAGGAGATAACTTGGGGTATAAATGAGGCAAGAATGGCTGAGTTTCTTATTGTTATAGCATGTGATGGATTTCACCGCTCTCAGTTATTGTATTTGAAATATTTCATAATAAAATGTCATTAACAGTGAAAAAAGAAAAGAAAAGAAAAGAAAGCAACAAATAAAATAGTGCCTATTTGCAAATGACATGATTGTCTATGCAGAAAACTCCCAAGAAACACACGCAAAAAAAAAAAAAAAACCAAAAACCTCATAGAACTAATAAGTGAGTTTAACAAGATTTCAGGATATAAGATCAACATAGAAACATCACTAAATTTCTATGCTTAGCAATAAACATGTGGACATGGAAATTAAAAATGTTAGTGCTTTATAATCACTAAAAATAGTGAAATACTAACCCTGGCTGGTAGCACAGTGGGTAAGGTGCTGGCCTGTGAACCCAAAAGATTGCTGGTTCAATTCCCCAGCCAGGGCACATAACCAAGTTGCAAGCCAGGTCTCCAGCCAGGTCCATGGCTGGAGGCAGGTGAAAGGCAACCATACACTGGAAAAAAAATAGTGAATACTTAGGTGTAGATTTAACAATGCATAATATATGTGAACAAAGGCACAATACTGATGAAATAAAATAAGATAAATAAATGGAGAGGCATATTATTTTCAAGGACGGTAATATTCAAAAGTAAAGATAACAGTTCTCTGCCAAATCGATCTATAGTTTGAATGCAATTCCTACCAAACTCCTGGTAAGAGTTTTCTGGAAATATTTTAAAATGTTTAACAACAATCGACAAAATGAAAATGTAACCTACATATAGGGAAATATTTGCAAATTATACTTCAGATAAGGAATTAATATTCAAAAATATATAAAGAACTCATACAACTTAATAGCCAAAATCTCTAAATAATGAAATTTAAAATACACAGAGGGATTGAATAGATATTTCCCCAAAGTAGATATACAAGTAACCCACAGGTACATGAGAAGGTGCTCAACATCACTAATCATCAGAGAAATGCAAATTAAAACCACAATGAGATTTTACTTCCTACGTGTTAGATGGCTATTGTCAAAAAGGCAAGAGATCACAAGTGTTGGCAAGGTTGTGGAGTAATGGGAATCCTTGTTTACTATTGATAAGAATGTAAATTGGTGCAGCCACTATGGAAAACAGTATGGAGGATCCTTGAAAAATTAAAAATATAAGGCCTGTTTCAAAAGTTTCAGCCACATGAACTGTTTTAATTATATTGACATTAGCTCGATACTTTTGGGACAGACCTCATAGAACTACCATAGGATCTAGCAATTATAGTTCTGGAAATATATCAAAAAGAATTGAAAAAGGATCTTAAAGTCATATCTGCACACCCATGTTTATTGCAGCATTATTCACAATAGCCAAGATATGAAAACAACCTAAGTGCCCATCAATGGATGAATAAAGTTGTGATATACATATATCAGGATATTATTCAGCTATGAGAAAGAAGCACATCTTGCCACTTGTGATAACATGGATGGCCCTTGAAGGTATTATGCTAAGTGAAATAAGTCAGACAGATAAAGACATATACTGTGTGATATCATTTATATGGGGATTCTAAAATGGCCAGACTCACAGAAACCAAAGTCATAATGATTGTTACCAAGGGCTGGGTTGTGGGGGACAGGATTAGAAGATGTTGGTCAAATGGAACAAACTTCCAGTTGTAAGTTCTAAGGATCTAATGTACCACATGGTGATTATAATGAATAATTATTATATACTTGAAAGTTGCTAAGAGAGTTTATCTTAAATGTTTTCATCACAAAAAAGAAATGTTAATTGTGTGACATGATGCAAGTGTTGGTTAACACTAAGGTGGTAATCATTTTGCAATATACTATAATCATATCAAATCAATGTGTTGTACACATTAAACTTACACAATGTTATGTGTCAATTATATCTCAACAAAGCTGAAAAATATAAAAAATAAAATGTATATGAAGCTGTTTCTTAATGGTTATAGTTTCTGTTTGGGGTTATGAGAAAGTTTTGGAAATTGATAATGGCGATGGTCATACAACATTATCGATATGATCAATGCCACTGAATTGTATATTTACATTTGGTTAAAATGGCAAAAGTTATTTTGTGTATGTATTTCACCAAATTTTAAAATCTTACAGTAGTCAAGTGCTGGAAACAGCCTAAGTGCCCATCAGTAAAGGAGTGGATCAAAAAACTGATATATTTACACAATGGAATACTACGCAGAGAAAGAAAGAGGGAACGCTTACCTTTCAAGACAGCATGACTGGAACTGAAGAGTATTATGCTTATTGAAATAAGCCAGTCAGTGAAAGACAAATACCATATGATCTCACCAATAACAGGAACCTAATGAATAAAACAAAAAAATGAGCAAAATAGAACCAGTGGCATCGAAATAAGACTGACAGCCACCAGAGGGGTGGATGGAAGGGGATAACGTGGAAAAGAATGGGAAAGGTTTAGTCAAGGAACATGTATAAATGACCCATGGACATGGAAACAGGGTGGGGATTGATTCTGGAAACAAGAGTGGGGTGGGGTGGGGTGGCGTGGGGAGGTAGGCAGGTCAGGGGAGAGTAACGGGAAAAACTGGGATAACTGAAAAGAACAACAATAAAAAGGCAAAAAAATTAAATACATAAGTGATGGGGATGTGTATAGCATGGTGACTATAGTAAATAATACTGTATTGCATATTTGAAAATTATTGAGTGATTAAATCTTAAAAGTTCTCATCACAGAAAAAAATTCTGTAACTATGCATGGTGAAAGATGTTAATTAGACTTACTATGGTGATCATTTTACAATATCTAAAAGAACTAAATAATTCTGTTGTACATCTGAAACTAATAAAATGTATGTCAATTATGCCTCAAAAAATAATAAAATTTTAGAAATTACATATAGTATAATCATGCCACAAAACAACCTACAACAGTAAAAATAATGGATGGCAACTATACTCTTCAACATGGATAAATTTCACAAGCATATTATTGAGACACAGCAAGTTACAAAGAAACATGCATATTATAATTTCATTTGTATAAATTTTAAACATAAGCAAGCATAAACCACATTGTTTAGGGACTTATATATAGGTTCAAAAATATAAAGAAAGGCAAGCTAATGATCACTACAGCAATCAGGAAGTAGCTGTGAATGGATTGGTGGATTTTGGCATGAGGGGAATGTTCTATTTCTTGATGAGGATGGTGACTACTTGGGTGCTAGATTTATATTTATTGTTTCAATCCTTGCTACTAGAAGCATTGAAAATGGAGAGTGTCAGGCTTTACCCTAAACATGCATTTTAACAGATCCCCAGGTGATTGCTATGCATTTTCAAGTTTAAGAAGTACTGCTCTGTGAAGTTTACACGTTTTATGCACTTTTTCTGAAGATGTGATACACCTCAGACTTTTAAAAATCTTTTCAACTTTTTTCCCTGGCTGGTGGCACAGTGGATAAGGCATCGACCTGTGAACCCAAAAGTCGCTAGTTTGATTCCTTAGCCAGGGCACATAATCAAGCCGGGTCTCCAGTCAGGTCCATAGCCTCCCCCCCCCTCCCCCTCCCCCTCCTCCTCCTCCTCCTCCTTCTTCTTCTTCTTCTTTTTACAGCCTCACAGTACTTCATTGTATAAAATATCTACCACATCTCTTTTACTCACTCATCTACTGATGGACACTCAGGCTCTTTCCAGATCTGGACTATTGTAAATAACACTGCTATGATCATAGGGGTACTTATATTCTTTCTAATTAGTATTTCAGGATTCTCCAGATATATTCCCAGGAGTGAGGTTGGTGGGTCAAATGGCAGCTTCATTTTTAGTTTTATGAGGAAACTCCATATTGTTCTCCACAGTGGTTGCAACAGTCTGCATTTCCATCAGCAGTGAACAAGGGTCCCTATTTTGCCACAGTCTCCCCAGCACTTATTCAGGCAATTGTTCTGACATTGATAGAAGGACAAGAGGTAGGGCTATCAAAGCCTAGGTTTTTGGGATACCTGGCAGGAATTGAAGCCTTCCAGCCATTGCTGGAGACACTCAAAAATATGTTTTTTTCCATGTCCCATTAGGTTATCAACAGAGCAGTTGTCTATCACTGTTATATATATATAGCTAATAATGAGCATCTATATGCCATACACATCTCACTTCACTGAGTCTCACAGCAACCTTAGTATAGGCTGTATAATTGTCTTCCTTTTATAAATAAGGAAACTGAAATGCAGAGCAGTCAAGTGGCAAATCTGGGACTCAAGAAGCTTCTATTAATTTTCAAAGCCCACATTTTGAAGCCCTGCATTAAGATTAGTGAATCACTTGGTTGCTGCAGCAGAAAGGAGAGCTGTGGGCAGCTGCCTGGGTCAAGAAAGGCTCAGGCTTCTTTGAGCTGCGGTGGTGCTTTTTCCACATGTCCTGATCGGACAGGTCCCTGTAGGCCACTACCAACTTGTTCACCTTAGGCTCTGTAGGCCAAGTCTATGGTCCTCATCTGTCTGCAAGGTGCATTGGGGTGGGTGTTGGAATAGAGCTGGCCTGGCCTGCCTGCGAGCCTTCCCTACTCCTCATACAGCCTGGGTTGAAAATACACACTCCGGAAAAGGGGATAGAAGTCTTGGATTCACTCCTCTGTCAGTGTCACCTGAAATCCAGAGCTCTTCACTGAGCATGCCTCCTCTGGGTCTGGCTCGCTCCCCATCAGAAATAGGGCAATTTTCAGAAGGTAAATGGGGCTAAGCACACAAAGGACCATTGGAGTGCACGGTGAAAGGCGCGGGCTTTAGCCTCTGAGGCTCTCCACCCCTCAGAGGGGCTAGCTTGGCCCTCCCAGAGCCTGCGCCTGGCGCACCGAGATTGGGCGCCGGGTTTCCAGTCCTGGGCAGTGTTCCTTCCTCTTCAACTGACAAGAGATTTTATGCTTTAGCTCCTTCCCATCCTCAATAATATATACAGACCTAAACGCTCCAGTTTTCTGATATTCTCCCCACCTCAACTTTTTTCTTGCACGAACTCTTTTCATGTGAATCACAATGTAACTAAAGGTATGAGGCATTTAAAGTCACTTTGAAAATTACCTCGGGATTCCACTTAGTGCCCTTGCTTAGCTAATAATCCATAGCTTTATTTCCTAAGTGTAAAATTATTTATGGAGAGCTGGAAATGAGAAGACATCATTCTTAGAGAAACTCATAAATGAAAAATGGTTTTAAAAGCCAATACCATAGATGGTAACCTACTAAAGAAGCGATGTTATTTTTTCAGTAATTCATTATTCATTATAGTTACTGTACAATAAAAGATGCATGGTATTAGGATTTAAAGTAGAATAAAATATTCTTCAAGCTTTACAAATAAAGCTGTTTGTTTTGGGTATTTGTGTGTGCCTATTAGTTTTAATTACAATAATTTCCTTAAGTTCTTAAATTTACATTAGCCTTTAAAATATAGGGGAAATATTTCTCATATAATTTAATCATTTGCACAAGTGGCAGACAAGGGAGTTAGTAGTTTGTATTGTAATTATTGTAGTTCATGTTTTGAGCTCATTCGTACAATTGCTAAATTAATAATTATCATTTACATAAGTAGATTAGGTAATCTGCACTCATTTACAATTATAATTCAGAAATCATTAGATATTCTTAAAATTTACCAACTTCTTTAATGCCTTTATTAAATGTGTACATTAACAACTTTTCCAATTAAGTCTATTATCATAAATAAATTTGGCTTACTACATACGATTACTCCCATGCTATTGCATATGAATTTTCAATTAATCTATCTCTTTTCTAAGTGTATGGCAAAACAAGTTGATTGTCTAATGTTGCTTGCAGCATTTGCTTAAAACTCACCCTTGTTAAAATTCACAAAGCCAAACCATTATGAGTATTATAAAATAGTATGTAAAATTATTCTATAAAATAGGTATCACACCAGGTATAACTCAAATGTTCCTTGCTCTTTACTGTGATGTTTATAGGAAAAATTTTTGACTTACTTCATAGATTTTTCAATACCATAGAGTGCTAGTAAATGTTTAAGATTTGCAGTTTAAGACAGTGATTTTTTTGTAATTATAAATGTAAAGCATATTTATTGTGTAGCATTTGTAAAATATAGAAAAACATGAAGAAGAGAAAGAGGTCATATATAATTTCATTACCCACAGACAATCTTTGTTATCATTTTTGTTTTTATGTTTCAAGACCTTTCAATGATTTTTTATCTATCTATTTGTGTGTGCACTATGCAGTAACAACATGGGAGTTGTATTATACATACTGTTCAAATTCTCAGTTTGTATGGCTCAAATAAAAAGGATGTTTCCTTCCATTTTTTTTTTTTTTTTTTTTTACCATAGAACTGACTGACTTTTGTATTTATATAAAAGTTTTTAGCGCCCTGGCTGGTGGCACAGTGCAGAAGGCACCGGCCTGTGAACCCAAAGGTTGCTGGTTCAATTCCCCAGCCAGGGCAACATAACCAGGTTGCAATCCAGGTCTCCAGCCAGGTCCGTAGCTGGAGGCAGGTGAAAGGCAACCATACATGGACATCTCTCTGCCTCTCTCCCTAACCCTCTCTCTGAAAATAATAAATAAAATATATTTAAAAAAAAGTTTTTATGTTTTGAAGAACAAAGGTCCTTGTAAGCAATGATAAAGGAAGCACAATTCATACTTAATACCTGTGTGACCTTGGGCAAAATTTTTAACCACTTGGTGCCTCAATCTCCTCCTTAGTAAAATGGGGATAATGATGGTGTACATACCTCAGAACATTGTTGTGAGGATCAAATGGTGTACTTTAATATGAAGCTCATAGAACAGTGCTTGGCACATAGTAAGTGTAATGTAAATGTTTACCATATGAAGTATTTTACTACTTTCCTGATGGTTAAATAATTATTTTGATGCTAGGGAATCCAGAAATTGACGTTTTTTATAGGGTAGTGTGAGTAATACCATCATCTTAGGTGGTACATGTACATACCACCTGAAGACCAGCCCTGGGAATGGAGAAGGTAGAGGAGGAGAGATGACTAAGAAACCAATTTAGAGATAGTGTAGAAAAGGTAAGAACTAAAGGATACTTTTTTATTTAAAGAGGTATTAACAATATGCTTTCCCAGGGTGCTACAGAGTTGTAACATTTTTTTTTTTTTAGTTGTAACATTTTTATACAACGGTGTATATTTAAATGTCTATTTTTGTATTTATCACCAAGTTCTGCCATTAGTGAAAAGCCAAAGTAATGGTCATAAATTTGAGGAAGAGAGCTTCTGAATTAGTAGGCAAAAACTAGAAAATAAACTTTTAAAATGAAGTTTATTGAGGTATAATTTACATGTAATAAATTACATCCATTTAGAAGGTAGTTTGATGAGTTTCAATAAATACATATATATTCACCTGAGTAAACACTAACAAAATCACCTTCACCCCCACCACACACAAAAAAATCAGAGAATCACTGATCTTTATTCTGTCATCAATTTTTAGTTTGCATCTTCTAGCATTTCATATCAATGAAAGCATACAGTGTGGACTCTTTTGTGTCTTGCATCTTTTATTTAAAACATTGTCATTGAGACTTACCCATGTTGTAATATGTATCAGTAGTTTACTCCTTTTTTTAAAAAAGAAGATTGTATTTATTATTTTCAGAGATAGGGGAAGGAAGAGAGACAGAGAGGGAGAGAGACATCAGTGTATGGTTGCCTTTCACCTGCCTCCAGCCACAGACCTGGCTGGAGACTTGGCTTGCAGCTGGTTATGTGCCCTGGCTGAGAATTGAACCAGTGACCTTAGGGTTTGCAGGCTGGTGCCTTATTCACTGTGCCACCAGTCGGGGCAGTAGTTCACTCCTTTTAATTGCTGAATAGCATTCCATTCCATTGAACACACCACAATTTGTTTATCCACTCACCAGCCAATAAATTGGGTCATTTCAAATTTTGAGCTAAAAATTAATGATGTGATGAACCTGGTTTATAGTGATTTGCAGGAGCTGATGGTGCACACCCCTTCAATTACACCAGATTGGTAGGTTGAAATGAACCATGATGGAAGTGTTTACACCAAAGAAATGGACAAAGCAGGACTTTTCCACCAGGGAGCCAGTTTTATCAGTACTCCATTGATTTATGAGCCAATCTTTCATTAACGTAGCTTTATAGTTAGTCTTGAAATCAGATGGTTTGTCTTCAAATTTTTTCTATTCTATTTCCTTATATCTTAAATTACTTTAGCATTAATAGATCTTTTCCATTTCCATATAAATTATAGATTCAGTTTGCCAAATTCTACACACACACAATACATGCTGGTATTTTTATTGGGATTGTATTGAATCTATAAATCAATTTTGGGAATATTAATTATCTTACAAATTTTTAGCCTTCTAATTCATGAACATGGTGTATCTCCCAATTTATATATGTTTAATTTCTTTTAAAATATTTTCAGTGTATACGTCTTGTTCATATTTTGTTAAATTTGTTTTTAAGCATGCTGTGTTCAGGGATGCTATTGTAATTTTTATATTAATTTCTAATTTTTGTTGCTGGTACATGTAATTTTTTTAAAATTTTATTGTTGTTGTATTACATCCATCCCCTTTCATATAATAGTTTTTACATTGTATTTATACCCTGTTATCTTTCTAAGTTCATTTGTTAGTTCTAATAGCATTTTGGAGGGTATTTTAGAATTTTCAATAATGTACAACCATGTTACACATCAATAAAGTCAGTTTTACTTCTTATTTTTCATTCTGTTTACTTTCTTTTCTTGCTTTTCAATGACTAGGATGTGTAATACAATGTTGAATAGAAGGGGTGAGAGTCAGTTTTTGCCTTGTGCCTGATTTCAGAGGAATTTATTTAGTCTTCTTTTTTACCAGTAAGTATGGCATTGCTGTAGATTTTACATGAATGTCTTTTAGTAGACTGAGGAAGCTCCCTTCTGTTTATGGTTTCCTGAGAATTTTTATCATAAATAAGTACTGAATTTTGTCAAATGCCTACACCTGTTGAGAAGATCGTGTTTTCCCCCTTTATTATGTTAATAATTTGAATGTTAAACCAATTTTGAAATTATAGGATAATCCCCACTTGTTCATGATGTATGATATTTCCTATATGTTGCTGGATTCAGTTGCTTGTATTTGAAAAATGATTGGCCTCTATGTTTTTCAGACATATTAGTCTATAATTCTATAACAAACACAAACATCCTATTATCATTCTAAACCATGGTCAACAAACTATGACCTTTGGGCTAAATCTGGCTCACAGTCCATTTTTGTAAATAAAGCCTTATTAGAACACAACCAGACTCATTCATTTATGTATTATTGTCAATAGCTGCTTTCATACTATCTATAATGGCAGACTTGAATAGTAGTGATAAATACTATGTGACCTGCAAAGTCTAAACTATTTACTATCAGGACTTTTAGAGAAAATGTTTGCTTACTCCTGCTCTACACCATGATATACCTAAATGTGGAATTCTGGGAATAAATTCAGTCATTATTCCACAGAAAACAAATAGAGAATTGTGAAAAAATGTCTATTTGCCATCTGTCTATCCTCTTTGAAGAAATGTCTGTTCAGGTCTTTTGCCAATTTTAAAGAATTGAGGCCCTGACTGGTGGCACGGTGGATAGGCACTGGCCTGTGAACCCAAAGGTCACTAGTTCAATTCCCAGCCAGGGCATATAACCAGGTTGCAAGCCAGATCTCCAGCCAGGTCTGTGGCTGGAGGCAGTTGAAAGGCAACCATACATTGATATTTCTCTCCCTCTCTGCCTCTCCCCTTTCTCCTCCATCTAAAAATAATAAATAAAATATTTAAAAATAAATAAATAAATAAAATTGAGTTGTTTGTCTTGGTTTGATGTTAAGTTGTATACGAGGGTAGAGAGATTGAGTTGTACATGAAGTCTGTCCCGAAAGTATCAAGCTAATGTGTCAATATAATTTAAACAGTTTGTGCTCGATACTTTTGGGACAACCTCAAGTTGTTTACATATTTTGGAAATTAATCTCTTATCAGATGTATTATTGGTGAATATGTTCTCTTATTCAGTGGTTTCCACTTTCATTTTGTTAATGGTTTCATTTTTTTAATTCTTTTTTTTTTTTTTTAAGATTTTATTATTTTTAGAGAGCAGGGAAGAGAGAGAGGCAGAGAAGGAGAGCGAGAGACATCAATGTATGGTTGCCTTTCACCTGCCTCCAGCTACAGACCTGGCTGGAGACTTGGCTTGCAACCTCATTATGTGTCCTGGCTGGTGAATCAAATCAGTGACCTTTGGGCTCGCAGGCCAGCGCCTTATCCACTGAGCCACCAGCTAGGGCTTATCTTACATTTTTATGTGATGTATCATGTTTATTGATTTGTAAATATTGTACCAACCTTGCATCTGTGCAATAAATCACACTTGATCATGGTGTGTCATCTTTTTTTTAATAAAGATTTTACTTATTATTTTTAGAAAGAGGGAATGGGAGAGAGGCAGAGAGAAAGACAAACATCAATGTGTGGTTGCCTTTCACCTGCCTCCAGATACAGACCTGGCTGGAGACTTGGCTTGCAACCTGGTAATATGCCCTGGCTGTGAATCGAACCAGCGACCTTTGGGTTCTCAGGCCAGTGCCTATCCACTGAGCCGCCAGCCAGGGCTGATCTTCTTCTTTTTCTTTTTTAAATTTTATTGTTGTTGTATTACATCCATCCCCTTTTTGCTCCCCTCTGTCCTCCTCCCCACCCACCCATTCCCCCCAAAGTCAATCCCACCTGTTGTCCATGTCCATGGTTCCTTTATACTAGGTTCTTGTCTAAGCTGCTCCCCTTTCTTGCCTCTGCCTCCCTCCTCCCCCCACTGGAGGCCTATTCACTGTATTTATATATTTGGTTCTGTTTTGCTTGTTGTTAGTTTTGTTCATTATTGTCCTGTAATGGGTGAGATCATATGGTATTTGTCCTTCACTGACTGGCTTATTTCACTAAGCATAATACTCTCCAGTTCCATCCATGTTGTTGCAAAGGGTAGGAGTTCCTTCTTTCTTTCTGCTGTATAGTATTCCATTGTGCAAATGTACCAAAGTTTTTTGATCCAATCATCCACTAATGGGCACTTAGGCTGTTTCCAGCACTTGGCTATTATAAATAGTGCTGCTATGAACATAGGTGTACATAGGTTCTTATGAATTGGTGTTTCAGGATTCTTTGGGTAAAAATGGAACTGTCTTTTGATCCAGTGATCTTCTTAATGTATTGCTGGATTCAATTTGCTAAACTTTGTTGAGAATGTTAACATCTATTTTCATCAGGGATATTGGCCTATAATTTTATTTCTTTGTAGTGTCTATTTCTGGTTTTGGAATGAGGATAATGCTGGCCTCATAAAAAAGCTTGAAATTCTTCCCTCCTCTTGACTTTTTTGGAATAGTTTGAGAAGGATATATGTTAGTTCTTTGAATATTTGCGAAATTCCCCTGTGAAGCCATTTGTTTTAGAACTTTTGTTTGCTATAATTTTGTATTTCTGCTTTAATTTCATTCATTTGGTCTATTCAAGTTTTCTGATTCTTATTCAACTTTGGAAGATTGTATGTCTCTAGAAATTTATCCATTTCATCCAGATTATCCAATATGTTGGTATATAATTGTTCATAGTATTGTTATTACAATCCTCTGTATTTCTGTGGTGTCAGTTGTTACTTCCCTTTCACCTCTGATTTTATTTATTTGGGTTATCTCTCTGTTTTTTGAGGAGTCTGGATATGCATTCATCAGTCTTGTTTATCTTTTCAAAGAACCAGGTCTTGTTTTATTAATGTTCTGTATTTTTTTAGTCTCTTTATCATTTATCTTCACTTTAATCTTTATTTTTACTTTCCTCCTACTTACTCTGGGCTTTGTTTGTTGTCTTTTTTCTAGTTCTTTTAGGTGTAGGGTTAGATTGTTTATTTGAGATTTTTTTCCTTTTGAAGTAGGCCTATAATACTATGACTTTCCCTCTCAAGACTGCTTTTACTGTGTTCCATAGATTTGTGGGTTGTTATGTGTTCATTTTCATCTGTTTCTGTGTAATATTTGGTTTCTTCTTTTATCTCATTTATAACCCATTTACTGTTTAGTAACATGTTGTTTAGTCTCTATGTGTTTGAAAGTTTTGAGTTTTTTTAAAAATTGTAGTTGATTTTTAATTTCATGCTATTGTGATCCTAGAAGATGCTTGATATGATTTCAGTCTTCTTAAATTTATTAAGACTTATTTTGTGTCCTAACTGTGGTCTATCTTTGAGAATGTCCTATGTGCACTTGAAAGAATGTATATTCTGCTGCTTTGGGATGAAATGTTCTGTAAATATCAATTAAATCTATCAAATCCAGTGTGTTGTTTAATATTGCTGTTGCCTTGTTAATTTTTTGTCTGAAAGATCGATCCATTGATGTCAGTGGAGTGTTAAAATCTTCTACCATGACTGTATCACTGCCGATGCCTGTGTTAATGTCCAACAAGACTATCTTTATATATTTAGGTGCTCCTATGTTGTATGCAAATATATTCACAAGGATTATATCTTCTTGTTGGGTCAATCCATTTAGTATTGTGGTGACCTTCTTTGTCTTTTGTTAGAACTTTTGTTTTGAAGTATATTTTTTCTGATATTAAGTATTGTTACCAGTTTTTCTTTTTTCATTTCCATTTGCATAGAATATTTTTTCCATCCTCTCACTTTTGATCTGTGTATATATTTTTTGTTTTCAGGTGGGTCTCTTGCAGACAGTATATATATATGGGCCATGTTTTCTTATCTATTCAACTACTCTGTGTCTTTTGATTGGAACATTTAATCCATTCACATTTAAGATTTTTATTGATAGGTATTTATTGCCATTTTTCTTTATACTTATGTTCATCTCTCTCTATTTCTTTTTTCCTTCTTCTTAAATCAAGCCCTCTAAGGTGATCTTAAGAAATGATCAGTTCTTGTTGATGTGGCTCAGTGGATTGAGCATGGGCTGTGAATAGAAGGTCACTTGGTTCAATTCCCAGTCAGAGCCCATGCCTATGTTGTAGGCCAGGTCCCCAGTTGGGGGGTGGTGTGAGAGGCAACTGATCGATGTATCTCTTATACATCAGTGTTTCTCTCCTCTGCTTCTCTTCCCTTCTCTCTATAAATAAATAAATAAATAAATAAAAGATTTAACAAAAAGAAATGACCTTAAGACATGTTAATGAAGGATCACTTTGATTTTGACTACCTATAATGCTAATAATATAAATTCTTTGATTTAGTTTTGTTAAAGATGAAGCAGGTTCTGAAAAGCCCATATACTTTTAAGCTACCATGAATTTAGTCACAAAAGAAGACTTTAAATTTTGGCAAACAAAGTTGTTTGATAGTTGAAAATATTTTGGAGAAAAACTTTTCTTGATTTAAAGCTAAGTCATTTGAGTCAGTCTAGCATGCAAATTAATGTTCTTGAGTTTAGTGAAGGAAAATATGTGAATGTCTTAAAGATTAGCAGTTAGGATTATAAATGATAAGGAAGGATGGCAAAGTACAAAGAAAAAATAATTAAATTGAATAATGCCCAAAGAACAATGTTCCAAATCTTGCTCAGAATTTTTCAGATTGCATTTTTTGGTACCATAATCGTTTTAGGACTTTTAGAACAGCAAATAGAACAAGAATTGATCTAATTGTAGAAAAGTCATTCCAATTGAAGGGAAGGTATATATGCAATAATAAAATGCCAACTCTGAAAGAAGTCTACTTGTAGTGAAATAGTTACTTAGAATAGGGTCCGGCACATAGTAGGCACTCAGCCAGTGTTTGTTTAATAAATTATACTAAACTTATTATGATAAGAACATACTTGGTTCAAGTTTAACTTTTATTGAGCATAGAGAAAAAATATGCTAAGCAAGCATGCACCCTTAATACAAAGAAAGATTAGCTTAGAATTGGTAATGTAGGCTGACTATGGGTTATAGAGAAAATATTTGTTTAGTATCTTCAGAGTTTGGAGCCTTATAAATTAATTTGTTGAAAACTTGAGATCTAGGGCTAAGAGTAAACCTTGGGAAGGTAATTTATAACTATGTAGATAGTGATAGAACTTCAAGGAGATTTATCTAACTCTGGAGGTATATGTTTACATTTCAAGGAAAAATAAGGCCAGGGACCTTGTAGGCATTTCTAGGTCATAAGAGTTGGGTGCATATCTGGTCCTTGGAAAGATGAATTTATTCTGTTTTAAAAGAACCAGGGGTCCTTTTCATATCCAAAGAGCAAAGGTTTCACTCCCTCCTTTTGAGAGGGAAGAAGGAGGTAGCTGCTTCTTTCTCCTATATTTAAAGAAGATAAAATCAATTTTTCTGTTTCTTACATATGATACAGATCTTTCATGTTTAGGAGATTTAATCTAGTTTTCATTGTATCACCCAAGGGTAAGAATCAGGGTTTCATGAATGAAGGTCATCACTGTTTTTTAACTGAATAACAATAAACTGTCTGTTCCAGAACACACCATGTATTTGTTCAGAGTAAAATTAATAAATATGAATATTAGAAAACCAACACAGAGCAATTCTTTAAAAATAATTTGTCACAGCAGCATTTTCATTAAAATAAGAATGTGCAACTTTTAAAACCACTTACAGGATTCTTGAGTATACTACTTGAAAGTAATAACATTGCAGGTTATTTTTAAAAGTCCCTAAGTCTGAATTCTCCTTAAATCTGATTCACCATCTAATTAATAGGAACAATAATGGGGTTATTAACAAAAATTAAAGCCCATTTGAATTATACGACTGTAAAGAGATGAGTTTTCTTTAAAAATTAGAACAAACAATTCTAATACGTTGAATGTTTTATATTGTTGTTGTTAAGATGATTGCATTTGTTTTTAACTTAGAAAGAATGTATCATACCAAGTGGGAGACCTTCTTTGGAGGAACAGCTACAAATATTTCATTTCCTGTCCACAGATATTGAAATAGTTTAGAAAACTTACATAATATTGTTCAGTTTGTGGTAAATGAAAATCTTTTATGTTTGATTTTTTTGTTACATTCAGATCAAAATGATAACAGATATAGAGAAGTCAGAGAAGAAATTCTGAAAATTAATCTGACTTTGTGGCAGCAGAAAATAACTACTTAAAAATGTTTGTTTTGCTTTTGAGTGGCTTCAGACATAAATGCTAATTGTATAGACAAAGCCAAGGGCAAATATAGAAAAAAAGTACATTATTGTCAGTTTCTTGGTGTCTGTAAAGGTTCAGGCTCCTCGGTGTGGCTCCTTATGATCCAGCCCAGTTAAAACTTTTTATGTCATCCACCTCTTCTCCCTCTCTCCTGATAGGCATGCTTCAGCAATGATGAGTTACCTAAAATTTTATAAACTTGCTCACACGGTATCATACCTCCATGTATTTGCACATATTTTCCCCCTTATTTAAGGGGCTCTTCCTACATTAACCTTGTGTTCCCGAAAAAGTCCAATTTATCCCTTAAAATTCTACTCAAGCATAGCTTTCTCCTTTATCAGATCTTCCTAGATTTTAATTTTCATATAACATCTCCATGACTCTCTGTTACTAGTACATACTTCTGTCTTTGCATGCATCATCCTATATGTAAAAATATTTTTATATTTCTGGGTATTATATCTTTTGTCCTTAACATAGTATCTGGCACATAATAGTCACTTAGTGTTTGTTAAATGCAATAAAAATGAATGCTTGGATGGATGACTAAATAAAGGTATATTCTTTTATTTTACGAGGTTTTGACTGGCATTATAGAAAAAAAAAGACCTTAGAGTATGAAAGGGATAACTCCTGTAAGCATCCTTTCTACAGGCTTCCTACCAAAGGTTCAGCCTGCTTGATCATCTCTAGGAATAAGCCTATACCTCTGAGAAAATATGTTCTATTTTTGGATAGTTTTAACTTTCATGATTTTTGTTTATTTATACTGTTTATTTGAAATGAGCCTTTTTATAATTTTCATGTATTTACCCTAAAGTTTGATTCTGGAGTAAAACAAAATAAGTGTATCACCTCTTCCATCATCAAATCTTTTTTTTTTTAAGATTTTGTTTATTATGTTTAGAGGATGGGGAAGGGAGGGAGGCAGAGAGGGAGAGAAACATCAATGTATGGTTGTGTTTCATCTGCCTCCAGATACAGACCTGGCTGGAGACCTGGCTTGCAACCTGGTAATGTGCTCTGGCTGAGAATCGAACCAGCAACCTTCGGGTTTGCAGGCCGACACCTTACCACTCTGTTCACCAGCCAGGGCCCATTGTCAAATCTTTTAAGAGTCAGTGTGGGTTAGTTTAGTCTTCTTTCCTCTGGGCTAAATATACAGTTACTTCAATTCTTTCTTGTCTTTCATAGTTTCTAGACCTTTCCTCACCTTGGTCACCTTCTTAGGTATATTCTCCCAAAGTCACTCCAAATGTAATATCTACACTTGAACATGATGTTCAGATGTGTTCTGACTCATTTCCAATAGAGTTGTTACTTACTGCATATGTACACTATTAACTTGAGAAGCTATCTTTTCTATCACTCCTACCACATTCACTTTTCTAGAGACCCTACCAGTTTTAAACAGAGATTCTACTTTTTCTTAAATATATAGAGAATGATCTGTCCTTATTATAAAGCTCAACATGGTTAGTATGGGTTTATGAGCTGGTAAACAAAAATGGAAACAATAGACAGGCTTGTTTTAAGAAATTAGGACAGCATTAGCTGAGCACGAATTGAGTCTTCTAGGCAGCTGACAATTACTTTCTGAATTGTCATCAGCTCAGTATATTAATAGAATATGTTGATGTGACAAAGAGTCGAAGCTTTTCGCAATGTTATTACATGAGGGTTCAGTCTAAAAAGACAACCCCACTTAGCACCTCCTCACATGAACATACAAAATAATTGATTCTGTCAGTTTTGCCAGAGGACACTTTGAAATAATGTGATAGTGCTACCCAGATCTGATGAAAGTCAAGAAACGGCTGTATCTAAATGGGATCTGGCCATCCTGTTCTACAACTGTTAACATAAGCAAGAGGATCTTTACTAATAGATGAAAAAATAATTATCACACAGCTTGCTCTTTCAGGTGACACAGATAAAAATAATGCACAGTTAGGCAAAATGAGATCTCCTGGAACCAGCCCTAGAGCTCATCTTTTCATGTCAATCTCTTCCACCATCTCACATGGACATTTTGGTTTCAACTTTGTTGACAAGTAAAAAACATTGAAAACTCTGTGGAGGAGAAGACACAGACAACTGTTCATTCGTAAAGCACTTTTATTTTTATTTTTTAGATGATTCTTTTACATGGTTTTATTATAGCATTTCTACAATTGAATAGTGGTATATAAAAGATCAACTTTTAAATTTCTCATAAGTCAAGTTTAAAGTTAAGTTTAGCCCTGGCTGGTGGCACAGTGGATAAGGCACTGGCCTGAGAACCCAAAGGTCACTGGTATGATTCCCAGCCAGGGCAACATAACCAGGTTGCAAACCAGGTCTCCAGCCAGGTCCGTAAATGGAGGCAGGTGAGAGGCAACCATACATTGATGTTTCTCTCCCTTCCCTTCTTTGAAAAATAATAAAGTATTTTTAAAACAAATAAATAAATAAAGTTCATTACATTAAGTTAAAACCATATAGAGAGATGCTGATTTTTATTTCATTCATTCACTTGTTCAACAACTAATTATTGAGGGTTTACTATGTGCAAAATACTAGTTTTCTAGCATGGGGCTAGAGCAGAGAATAAGACAGATCCAACCCCTTTCCTTATAGAGTTTATAATCTAGAAGGGGAGCAGACAACATAAAAATAATCAATATATGTGTTAGGTGGTGTTTAATGCCATGAAGTGGTGGGATCCAAAGTAGTGGTTATATAAAGTGCTGGGCAGAACAGGGATTGCTGTTTTATTTATGAAATAAAAGGCCTCACTGAGTAGGTGTTATATAAATATAAATCATGAAGGTTGAGAGAAAAATACATGTAGACATTTATGGCAAGACCATCCCAAGCAGATGAAAAAGCATGTGCAAAGGCCTTGAGGCCTAAACCTGCTTAATGTGTTTAAGACAAGAAGGACTATATGACTAGAGCCAAGAGAGTAAAGGAAAGGAGAAAAGAAGAGAAATCAGAGGAAGGCAGACCATGAAGGATCTTACAGGTCATAATAAATGAGATGAGGTATTTTGAGCAGAGAGTAGCATGATGGGACTTATTTACACTCCTCCCACCTCCAACACTGGCTGCTTTAAAAATGTTCTTTTTAAATTAAATTTATTGGGGGTGACATTGGTTAATAAGATTATATAGGTTTCAGGTGTACATTTCTATGATACACAATCTGTATATTGCATTGTGTATCCACTACCCAAAGTCCAATCATCTTTCATCACCATACATTTGGCCATTACTACACTCCCACTCCCTCTTCCCTCTGGTAACCACACTGTTCTCTGTGTCTATGATTTTCAGCTTTATGTCACACATATGACTAAAATCATATGGCTCTTAGCTTTTTCTGACTGACTTATTTTGCTTAGCATAATATTTTCAGAGTCCATCCATCTTGTCAAAAGGGGAGTGTTTCATCTTTCCTTAAGGCTGTACCACATCCTCTATTGAAGAACACTTTGATAATCTCCACTTCTTGGCCACCATGACTAGCACTGCAATCAACATAGGGACACGTATATCTTTGTCAATAAATAGTTTAGAGTTTTTTGGGTACTTAGAAGAAGTGCTGAGTTGTATGGTAACTCTATTCTTAATGTTTGAGGAACCATCAGACTGTTCACATAGCGGCTGTACCAGTTTACATTTCCATCAGCAATGAATGAGATTTCTTTTTTCACCACACCCTCTCCAACTCTTGTTATTACCTGCCTTGTTGATAATAGCTATTTTAACTAATGGTATCTTGTCATTTTGATTTGCATTGGAACCAATCATCTTTTCATATATCTGTTGGCCATTTGTATGTCTTCTTGGGAAAGGTGTCTGTTCAGGTCCTCTGCCCATTTTGTAATTGGACTGTTCATTTGCTTGTTTTGGTATTGATTTCTATGAGTTCTTTAATTATTTTAGATATTAACTCTTTACCAGAGTTATCATTTGTAAATATGGTGTCTTTTTGTTCTGCTGGTGGTTTCTTTTGCTGTGCAGAAGCTTTTTAGTTTGATTCATTTGTTTTTGCCTTTACTTCCCTGGTCTTTGGGGTCAAATTGATAAAATCTTCTTTAAGACCAAGCTCTTTGATTCATTTTCAACTAATTCTTTTTACATGGGGACAAACTGTAGTCTAGTTTACTTCTTTTGCATGCGGCTTTCCAATTTTCCCATCACCATTTATTAAAGAGGATAAAGCATTTTTAATTAGTTTCCCAGATCAAAAAATAATTCTCACAGCCAGTTTTATATTCAATGCATATTGATTATTAAAGGTCTACATAGGAAACGTTAGCCTGAATTCAGTAAGTGCGCACACACACACACACACACACACAAACTCAACATTTTGAAACCATAATACTGTGTTTGTGTTGAAGATTTTGAGTTTTACTCTAGAAAATTCCATACTCTCAAGTGAGTCAACCTCTTCTCCCACACATATGAGATGAATGTCACCCAAACCACACACTGATTACTGAATACTAATAAAACATAGTTCAAAGCAAATTTCTATAATATCACATTTACAAAGATTACAGAAGAAAGTTTTTGGATTCCTGGCAGATGCAATAAATCCTTTACCCATTTCTTTCTTATGGGCTAAAGCACTAGCTGATGTGAAGCAGTGGTCTCTACCTTCTAGTATTTTTTTCTATAAACACCAATATTAAATATTTGTTTTCTCCTTCTCTGAGTCTCAGGGAAAAGAAGTTTTTCAGAAACAGCTGTATGAAGTAAAGAAAAGGGGTGACTATCAATAAGCTTTTTAATAAATTTTATACAATGATTTAACATGCTAAATTAATGTTTTATTGTTTAGCACACTTAAGATGTTAAGTTAATAAGTGTTATAAAAGGCAAAAATTGAAGAAAAATTTCATTTAAAATGATACTAAAACTTTTACTGATATTAAGTGTTCCCAGAAAGAGCCATAAGGTGACATCATAATAATTTAATCTGGAATTCTAAAAATTATTTGTATTTTCTCAGCACCACTGTACTAATAATTTACATGCAGTTTCTTATTTAATCCTCATAAAACACTGTAAGGGCAATACCATTACTATCTCCATTTCTCACCCAAGGAAACAGGCTAAGAGAGATTGAGTTTTTCAAATCCACACAACTGGTAAGTAAAAGAACGCCTCCTAAATTTTCATCTTGTCTCCATAATTCTAGAGAAAGGGAAACTGAGGCCCAGAGATGATCAACTACTTTTTTCCAAGTTATACAGCTACCTTGCTGCAGAGTCAGGGCTATAAGCCTAACTTCTGACTCCTAATCCATTGCCTTTGTATGGCTTCCGGCCTCTAACGTCTTCAGGGAGATGGAACATGTTCCAGACAGCTGAATCAATACTCTCCTTCAATAAGACCTGAAAACAAAAGCCAAGGAGGAAGTCACCTTGGTTTTTTTCTTGCAAAACTTATTTATTAAAAAGAAAAAATAAAATCTTCTGTCCCTTAAAATATCCCTTTCTGGGTATGCTGCTATGTTACGGGTATACTCAGGCAAATGGAAGGTCAATAGAAGGGCACAGAACAGCTGTCTTTGCACAGAAAATTATTCAATAGACCTGAGTTCATTGGCTGTTTTAGGACCTGACTATGTAATACACCTATTACTAGGGAAAAGCTAAGAGCAGCTTCAAAAATAATTCTCAATATCCCCTCCCCCAAATATTACATGTTATAACTGAAAAAAATACATTTGGGCTGCTCTTGGATGCTAGTCAATATTGAAGTAAGGCAGAATGAGGTTCTTGGAATGGATTTGAATATGTTTAATATAAGCCTGAAGCCAGTACTTGGTTGCTGGGTTTATCCAAGGTTGGTTCAGGTCATGAATGGAAATCAATAAACTGGGTTTCAGATTGAATAATGGTTACATATTGTCTCAAATTTGTCATCCTTTTTGTCCTCCAGACCCTGCTTTGTAGATTCTTGACATCAAACACAGATTATAGCATATAGTAAGTGCTCAATAATCATTTGCTGAATCAATGACTGATGTGTAGGTTGGCTAAGGCTATCAAGGTTAGAAGGGTTGGACCGTGCCTTTAGAAGGATTTTAAAAAGCATAAAAGAGGACATAAAGAAGCTATCCACTCTTTTATGAAGCTCATTGAATGAAACAGAAGGTTTGCAAGTATTATTTTCTGTTTTTGCTGTTGTTGGTTTTTTTTTTTTTTTCCTTCCACATACTAGGCATTTGCAGCTTCAAGCAGATCTATGGATAGTAGTCTTTCCTTAGCTTCCCACATGAAATCCTGCCATTTCAACTACAGTGTGTGAGATATTTAACTGTACGTCATGATACAGCATTGTAAGAACTGTAGTGTGCACTCTGCCGAATTCATAATGATATCCATAACTGCTTTCTCTCCCTTACACACACACACACACATACAAACACACACACACACACACACAGAGAGAGAGAGAGAGAGAGAGAGAGAGAGAGAGAGAGAGAGAGAGAGAGAGAGAGACTAGTTGTCAGGCAAGTAGGGCAAAAAGTGGTCAGGGAGAAGCTCATATCCTGAGCAGATAGATGCAGCAACTAAACCCCTTGGCATCATCCATTCTTCACCTAGATGTCTCCCTAGTTCAGCTTTCTATAAAGACATTTTTGGCACATCATTTATGAACTTCAAAGGGATGCAATTAATCAGAGGAGTTATTCCAATATTCCAGGGAGGAGAGTTGGATTTAAAATAACCTTAAAATCTACCTGCTGGTGCCCATTTCTCAGGACTATTTTGAGAAGAAAAGGTCATTGATGAAACCTTAAAACAAGTAAATGTTACCTTGCTTCCAAAGAGTTTATACATTAATACCTTGAATTTTATTGTTTCAAGGCAACACAATAATCCCCTTTTTAAAAACTAGTAAATGTCCAAAGTATGGGCTACCAGGTTTCCCTGGCATTTCTCTCCTAGCCTTCCCAGATATTAGCCCAGCAAGGTATGCTTTGAGGCTTTGTGCTTTAAACTTCACACAAATTGCAGAAAATTCCATGCATCCTTGAAGCTATTACTTTAATGACAAAGGGTCAGCTTATAACATAGGTTTAGTAGACTGAAGGAATGTGTGTGAGACTGGGAAGAAAAAGATTCAGTCTTCTCTCTGCTGCTTTCCACTGCGTGCTCTTTAGCAAGTCAACTCCCTTCCCTGAGCCACAATTTCCTCATCTATGAAAGGAAGGAGATGGGAATGGATGCTTACCGAGGTCCTTTTGAGTGTCAGCAATGTATGATTCATCATTATTTCTGACAGCCTTACAATGATAGTACAAGAAAAGCTAATGAAATAAAAATAGGTTTTATTTCTGGCATCATTTTTTTAATTTTTATTTTTTATTGAGTATGCTATTACATTTGTCCCAAATTTCTTATCTTTGCTTCTCCCCTCCTAACATCCCCCTCCCTCCAGCAATGCCACTCCCCACCCCCTTAGTTCATGTCCATTGATCATGCATGTAAATTCTCTGGCTTTACCTTTTCCTGTACTATTCTTCAAATATTTCCATCTATTCTGCACCTGCCAACTATGCTTCTTAATCCATGTGCCTTTCCCAAAAACATAGTTTTATTTGTAGCAAGATTACCAATTTCTAGGGAGTGGGATAGAAATTAGCACTACCATAAATTTATATGAGAAAAGCAGAAGCTGTTGGTTTGGCATTATAACTGCAAAAATATGTTCCAATCAAAATGTCATTTCCTCTCAGTAATTAAAGCCTAAGCAAGAAATCCAAATGCAGCCAAAATTGCCTGGAATAAGAGTGTGTACAATTGAGTAGTGGAAAGATCAGAGACCTGGAGTGTGGAATTTTGAGTTCAAGTTATGGCTCCACCATTTATTAGCTGTGTGACTTTGGGGAAGCTTATTAATCTCTCTGAGACTCAATTCCTCATTTGTAAAATACTGTCAATTTTCCCAAATTGTTGAAAGAACTAAATTAGATAGTTTACCCTAATACCCTGGCAGGTAGCAGATGGTCAAGGAATTAGTCCCTTCTTCTTTCTACCCACTGCCTTACATAATACATAGAAATCAGTTCATCTTTAGAAATGTATAATTTAGTGATTGAACCAACAATAATATACTTCAGAACAATTATATAACAGTGTCAGACAGCAGAAAAGCAGTAAAGACCCAAAGGGGCTCCAAAAAGACTAAAGTGGTCATGGAAGCTTATTAGAAGAGGTATGGTATATTAGGAGAGATTGCATTTTTATCTTTGCATTTAAAAATGTATTGCATGGCTTTGGGGAAAATGGGTGGTGGTGGGGGACAGAGGGGAGCAAAAAGGGGATGGATGTAATACAACAACAATAAAATTAAATTAAAAAAATGTATTGCTGCCCTAGCTGGTAGCACAGTGCATAAGGCGCCGGCCTGTGAACCCAACAGTCACTGGTTCGATTTCCAGCCAGGGCACATAACCAGGTTGTAAACCAGGTCTCCAGCCAAGTTCATGGCTGGAGGCAGGTGAAAGGCAACAATACATTAATGTTTTTCTCCCTCTCTGCCTCTCTCCCTTCCCCTCTCTCTGAAAATAATAAATAAAATCTTTTAAAAAATGTATTGCTTGTGGAGAGACTTTTGTTCTAAGTGTACAGATGAGTATACGCAATCAGAGAAGGTCAGTAACTTATCTGAAGTTACATAGCTTATAATGAGAAGAGCTGGCATGTGAATCCAGGTTTTCTGGTCCCAGATACAGTGTTCTTTCCAAAGCAAAGAGGCTGAGTCTAGATGGGTAGAGAAGATTTGGTTAGGAAGAGAGGGTATGAAGCAGAAGTTATAGCAGGAGAAGAGATACAGGTGTGGCAATATCATCCATCAGAGCAGAGCTACCTCATCTTCTCACTACCAATTTCATGAACTCAGATCCTCTGACTGCCTTCCTTCTTATAACAATAGGTAATGTGCTCTTTCTTTCATCCAAGACCAAAGCCTAGATTTCAACCCATCTCACCTTTCTAAGGGCTTTGCACCTGAAATTTAAAATGTTCTCACTTCTCATTTATTTCTCCCTATTCACAGAAAAACTTCTCAGAAGTGTTTTCCCTAGTTTCTATCTTTACATTATCACTTCCCTTTCTCTTGTATTAGGCTTCCAATTGCACGACTCAACTGAAATGGCTATTATCAAGGCCAACAATTGCTCCTATCTTTGCCAAATCTAGTAGTCATTCTCAGTTCTTATCTTTCTTCATCTATCAGCAGGATTTGACATGACTGAAGACTCCTCACTTCTGAAATGTCTTTCTTCTCTAGGCCTCCCAAAATACATATTCTCCTGGGGTTTCCTTTATTTGGCTACTACTTCTCAGTCTTTTTATTGGACCCGCCCCCCTTTTTTGCCTGACTTCTAAATGTTGGAGGACCAAGGCTCAATTCTTGGACCTTATTATGAGCTTAATTGTGTCCTCTCGAGTTCATATTTTGAAGACCTAACCCCTGGTACTCAGAATGTGACTGTGTTTGGAGATAAGGTCTTTAAAAGAGGTGATTAAGTCAAAATGAAGCTGTTAGGGTAGGCTCTAATACAATCTTTCTGCTGTCCTTATTAGAAAAGGTTTGGCTACACAGAGACATCAAAGGCACACACAAGACAGGCAAGGCCATGTGAGGACATAGTACTAAAACAGTCTCCTACAAGTCAAGGAAAGAAGCCTCAGGAGAAACCAATTCTGCTGATACCTAAATCTTGGACCTCTAGTCTCCAGAAGTGTCAGAAAATAAAGTTCTATGGATCTGCTTTATAACCCAGCAATTCCACTTCTAAAGATTTATCCAAAGAAATATAAAACATTAATGGGAAAGAATACATGCTGTCATATGTTTATTGCAGCATTATTTACAATACCCAAGGTATAGAAGCAACCCAGGTACCCATCTATAGAGGAGTGGATAAAAAGTGGTGGTACATATGTATAATAGAATATTACTCAGCCATAAAAAGACTGAAATCTTACCATTTGCAACAGAATGGATTGACCTAGAGGGTTTTATGCTCTGTGAAATAAGTCAGTCAGAGAAAGACAAATACCATATAATTTCACTTATATATATACAGAACAAAATAAATAAACAAGCAAAATTAAAACAGACTCATAGACACAGAGAGTGAACTGATGGTTGCTAGAGGGGGTGAGGAGGTTAGGGGGACTGGGTTAAAGTGGAGAAGAGATTAAGAAACACAAAGTGGCAGTTACAAAATAGTCACAAGAGTATAAATAAAGCATAGTAAATATAGTCAATAATAGAAAAATGACTAATGTATGGTGCCAGTTGGGACACTGGAAATATCAAAGGAAACACTATGTAAAGTATATGATTTTCTGACCACTTAGCTGGATACCTGAAACCAATACAAAATTTAAAAATTAAAAAAGAAAAGAATTCTCTACTCTTTTTTTAAAAATATTTTATTTCATTATTTTTAGAAAGAGGGGAAGGGAGAGAGGCAGAGAGGGAGAGAGACATCAATGTATGGTTGCATTTCACCTGCCTCCAGCCAAGGAAGGACATGGCTGAAGGACTGGCTTGCAACCTGGTTATGTGCCCTGGCTGGGGAATCAAACCTGTGACCTTTGGGTTCGCAGGCCGGCGCCTTATCCACTGTGCTACCAGCCAGAGGGTAATTCTCTACTCTTTAAGCTACCCATTCTGTGGTATTTTGTTATGATAGCCCTAGCAAACTAATACAAACATCTTCTCTTCTCTTCTCTGTTTTAAATATTAACATTCATATCTTTCTATTTCATTTTGCCTCATGGCTCTAAATACCATGTATTTTATGACAAGTCCCAAATTTATATCTTTAGCCTGCAATGGTATTTTCTTACTCCAAGATTCATGCTTTTAATCACTGTATTAAATTAGAACTATTTCCTTGTACACATCTGTTAATGTGGCTATGACTGTTTTATTAGTTTTTCTTCAGTCTATTTGTTTTTGTTCTTAACAAATTGTTGGTGACTTACACTGCACTTGAGATATTTTTCACTTAAGGTGCATATATTTTTTCATGATGTACTTTTGCAATTGTTTTAAAAAATATTTTATTATTATTTTTTTAGAGAGAGGGGAAGGGAGAGAGGCAGAGAGGGAGAGAGACATCAATGTGTGGTTGCCTTTCACCTGCCTCCAGCTATGGACCTGGCTGGAGACCTGGCTTGCAACCTGGTTATGTGCCTTGGCTGGGGAATCAAACTAGCAACCTTCGAGTTTACAGGCTGGTGCCTTATCCACTGAGCCACCAGGCAGGGCCTGCAGTTGATTTTTCAAACCTAAATGCAATTCTTTCACTTTATCCTTGTTCCATTTTATTTTCTTGGTTTTGATCTATCCTTATAGCATATCAAGATTTTGGAACTTAGATTGTTTTCCATTACGATATTCTCTCCCTTATGTTTGGGTCATTTACAAACTTTAAAAGCATGATTATTTTTATCTAAGTCTTGAAAAAAATGTTGAACATTACAAGACCAAGAAGAGAGCTCTGTGGTACTCTAACAGAGAGTCTCCTCCATGTTGTCTTTTGTTTTATAATCTATGCTCAACCACAGCTTTCCAATCAGTTCTAGGTGTAGCTAACTAAACCATTATCTAACTCTTATATTACCATCTTGTTCTCTGGGATGTCACATAAGAACTTTTTAAATCATCTGATAAAACCAATGAGAAAGGAAAGACAGATATGACATCTCAAAGCAACATGAATTTGATGGTACTTTGAAATGAGAAGAGAGGAGGCCTTTAAGTACAGTGCACAGGTTGCATCCTGCTACCCCATAGATTGCAAATGTGAGTTACTTTATTTTGTTCTACACAGAAATTTTTAAAATTTGGTAGGTTGCCCAACAATCTGAATTATTCTCAACAGTATTATTCTGAGTACAAAAGAGTACATAGCCCTGGCTGGTAGCACAGCGGATAAGGTGCCAGCCTGCAAACCCAAAGGTCGCAGGTTCAAATCCCCAGTCAGGGCACATAACAAGGTTGCAAAACAGGTCTCCAGTCAGGTCTGTGGCTGGAGGCAGGTGAAAAGCAACCATACATTGATGTCTCTCTCCCTCTCTGCCTCTCTCTCTCTTCCCCTCTTTCTAAAAATAATTAAATAAAATCTTAAAAAAAAAAAAGTACATAATGTATGGGTCTACGTATATGGAGTTTTAGAACATGAAAACTAATCCATGCTGGAAAAAAATTAGATCAGTGGTTATCTTGGGTGGAAAGAGGTAGGATGTAACTGGTCAAAGGCACAAAGGAACTTTCTGAGGTGTTGAATATATTTTTATATCTTGATCGGCACTTGGGTTATGTAGGTGTCTATACATTTGTCAAAATGCATCAAATAGTACACTTAATATTGTGTATTTTATTGTTTGTGAAATCTGTCTAAATAACAAGAACAAAATACTATGAGCTAATACTTAACTCTAATACACACTGTAACATATTTACAGGGAAAGGTTCTGATGTCTGCAACTGACTGAAATGCATTGAAAAGATACATTGACATAGTCCCATTTGTTTATTTTTCCCTTTATTTCTTTTGCACTAGGAGATATATTGGCAAAAGTATTGCTACATGGGATACCTGAAATTTTCAAAATAATTTTTATTGTTATTCCATTACAGTTGCCTCAATTTTTCCCCCTTTGTCCCCTTCCACCTATTCCACCACCACCACCCCACTCCAAAAGTCAATTCCCACACTATTGTGCATGTCTGTGAGTCATTCATACATATTCTTTGTCTAGACTATTCCCCTTGTTTCCATCATTATCCCTTTCATCCCTCCCTTCTGGCCACTGTCAGTCTGTTGCATGTTTCCATGCCCCTGATTCTATTTTGCTTATTGGTTTGTTTTATTCATTAGGTTCCTCTTATAGGTGAGATCATATGGTATTTGTATTTTGCTACCTGGTTTATTTCACTTATCATAATACTCTCTAGTTACATCCATGCTGTTGCAAAAGGTAAAAGTTCCTTTTTCATTTCTGATGCATACTATTCCATTGTGTAAATATACCAGGGTTTTTTTGTTTGTTTTTGTTTTTTTGATCCACTCATTTACTGATGGGCACTTAGGCTGTTTCCAGCACTTGGCTATTGTAAATAGCACTACTGTGAACATAAGGGTGCATAAGTTCTTCTGAATTGATGTTTCAGGATTTTTAGGATGAAATCACAGCAGCAGGATTGCTAGGTCAAAAAGTAGTTCCATTTTTAGTTTTTTGAGGAAATTCCATATTGTTTCCACAGTGGTTGCACCAGTCTGCATTCCCACCAACAGTGCACTAGAATCCCCTTTTCTCTACATCCTAACCAACACTTGTTGTTTATTGATTTGTTAATTATGGCCATTTTGACCAGCATGAGGTGATAGCTCATTGTGGTTCTAATGTGCAACTAACTCTCTCATGACTAATGATGTTGAGCTTCTCTTCATATGTCTATGGGCCATCTGTATATCCTCTTCGGAGAAGTGTCTATTCAGGTCCTTTGCCTATTTTTTAATTGGGTTGTTTGTCTTCCTGGTGTTTAGTTGTATAAATTCTTTATATATTTTGGAGATCAAACCCTAGTCCAAGGTATTGGTGGCAACTATGTTCTCATATAATTATCTCTCTTTTCATTTTGCTGTTTACATTTTGCTGTTGTGCAGAAGCTTTTTAGTTTGCTATAGACCTATTCTTTTTCCCTTTATTGTCCTTGCCCTAGGAGATATATTGGCAAGAATATTGCTAAATGGGATGTCTGCTCCTGTTGTTTACTCAATAGAGACAGGTTGCATTGTTATTTTCTTAAAAATCTGGTCTGCTTTGCTCATTTACACTGACTGGGGCTTTTCAAGCAGTTGAGCTTTTTAAAAATTATCGTTGACATACAATATTATATTTGTTTTAGATGTATAGCATAGTGACTCAATATTTATATGCCTTAAGAAGTGATCACTACAAGTCTAGTA
Source organism: Noctilio leporinus (assembly GCA_004026585.1). NCBI lineage: Eukaryota > Metazoa > Chordata > Mammalia > Chiroptera > Noctilionidae > Noctilio > Noctilio leporinus. Next base: position 10,805 of record PVIW01004810.1, on the reverse strand, counting down.
CCCATTTATCACCATACATAGTTATTCCAGTATTATTGACTATATTCCCTGTGACTTATTTTATAACTGAAAGTTTGTACTTAATCTCCTTCCTTTTTTCCACCCACCCCCTACCCCCAATCAGGCAACCATTGATTTGTTCTATCTATGAATTTGTTTTCATTTCATTTTGTTTGTTCCTTCATTTTGGTTTTTGGTTTCTATATATGACTAAATTCATATGGCATTTGTCTTTCTGTCTGACTTATTTCACTTAGCATAATACTCCCTAGGCCCATCTATATTGTTACAAATGGCAAGATTCATTCTTTTTATGGGTAATATTCCACTGTGATGTGTATCACACCTTTTTTTAAATTTCTTTATTTAAGGATGAATGGTCTTTTAAAGAAATGATTATTTATTAATTTATTTTTAGAGAGAGGGAAGAGAGGGAGAAAAACATCAATTTGTGGTTGCCTCTTGTGCACCCCAACTGGAAACCTGGCATGCAACCCAGGCATGTGCCCTAACCAGTGGTCCTTTGGTTTGCAGGCTGGAGCTCAATCCACTCATCCACACCAGCCAAGGCCACATCTTAGTTATCCATTCATCTATTGGTGAGTAGCTAGGCTACTTCCATAGCTTGGCTATTGTAAATAATGCTAGTGAACATAGGGAAACTTATATTGTTTCAGATTAGTGTTTTTTCTTTCTTCAGATAAATACCCAAGAGTGAAATTGCAGTGTCATATGGTAGTTCTATTTTTAATTTTTGAGGAATCTCTGTGCTGTTTCCCATTGTAGCTACACTGGTTTGCAATTCCACAGAAGTAGACTTTTTGATCTCTGCCATTTGGTTAAGCATTCAGGCTTTGGCTTCAGGTGGATCTGGACTTATCCTGGAGCATCTTACCTTCTCTGATCTTCAGTGCCCTCACCTATAAAATAATCATAATACCTATCTGATGGGACTGTTGTGAAGTTTCAATGGGCTAATATACAGTTTCTGGCACATAGTAAGTTCTTAGTAAATAATAAAATTATTTATTAATGGTTTGATCCAAAGCTGTTGTTAAGATCAGTAGTCTTGATAAATGATAAATAGGTGAGCAATACTAAACTTGACATAAACAGGGAGGCTGAGTCAGCATTTGGGGAAGAGAATAGATGTGGAATAAGATGTGTGCAGTTTTCAGCAAGTAGAGTAGAAGTAATGACTGGACATATGAATTGTAGTATGTACTAGACATCTGAAGACAGGAAAGTGAATATCACTGCAAAACCCAAGGCTAGAGACAGAGTTTTAGGCAGTCTGCTTTAAAGAGGTGATAGTTGGAATGATAAGAATGGGTGAAAGCTTCGAAGGAAGTAGTAGAGGTGACCAGATGTTCAAAAGTAAACCTCAAGGACCATCCACAAGATGAAAGCAAGAAAAGAAAGAGGCATAGAAGCAAAAGTATGTCCCCAAAGCCAAAAAAAGAGAGTGTTTTAAGGAGAGGGAGGCATAAATAATCAAAAGCTTATGGAAGTATAATTTAGAAAAGTGGTTTCCACCCACTTGTCAAGCAATAGAGAAACCACAAGACCCAAACAAGGACTCTATGACAGCCTCTATTTCACCTGATTGCTCCTTCTAGGTTGTAGGTTTCAACATGGCAGGGAGGCCATAGTCTGTCATATGTAAATCAAGTGTCATGTTCTTTAGGAAACGGAAGCATCATATGGTTGCAGTCATAATTCTGGTATTCTTACTGAGGTGATGCAATATACACTATTATACAAAAGAGAAATGAAATGCCTTCTTTATACTAGGTAAGATCAGACCCTGGGGAATTGGGAAGTGACATAGGTATCAAGCTTTTAAAATTTTCATTGTGAGTTGGTATGAAACTGATGTTTAAATTAACATTATGTGACATTAGTTTATAAATATGGGAGTCAAATAATATTTAATTATATTATATTTATTATATATTGTATTCCTAAAATCCATGGCTGAGTTACATTAATACTTTTTAAATTTTAAATATATATTTTTAATTTTTCAATTACAGTTGACCTACAATATTACATTAGTTTCAGATATACACCCTAGTGATTAGACAATATATAACTTAAATGATCATCCCAATAAATCTAGTACCCATCCAACACCATGTATAGTCATTAGAATATTATTGACTACATTCCCTACACTGTACTCTACATCCCCATGACTATTCTGTACAACTAATTTGTATTTTTTTGTAAGATTTTATTTATTATTTTTAGAGAGAGGGGTGGGGAGAGAGGCAGAGAGAGAGAAAGAGAGAGAGAGAGAAACATCAATGTATGGTTGTCTTTCACCTGCCTCCAGCTACAGATCTGGCTGGAGACCTGGTTTGCAACCTGGTTATGTGCCCTGGCTGGGGAATCGAACCAGTGACCTTTGGGTTCACAGCCAGGTGCCTTATCCACTAGCCAAGGCCAATTTGTACTTCTTAATCTCTTCACCTTTTTCACCCATCAACCCAACCCTCCTCTTACCTGGCACCTAGCAAAATGTTCTCTGTATCTACGAGACTGCTTTTGTTATGCATCTTCATTTATTTTTTTAGATATGTATTTCTTTAATTATTTTGTTGCTAGATATGTATTTGTTTCCCTTCTATTGTTCATTTTTTATTCTTACTAAAGAAGAACTTTGAACATTTTGTATAATACTAGTTTGGCAATGATGAACTTGACTCCTTTACTTTTCCTTGTTTGGGAAGCTCTTTCTATGTCTTTTGATTCTAGATGATAGCTTTGCTGACTAGAATCATCTTGGTTCTAGGTCTTTGCTTTTCATCACTTCAAATATTTCTGGCCACTCCTTTCTGGCCTGCAAAATTTCTGTTGAGAAATCATGTGATAGTCTTTTGGGAGCTTCCTTATAGGTAACTAACAGCTTTCCTCTTACTGATTTTAAGATTCTCTCTTTGTCTTTAACCTTTGGCATTTTAATTATGATGTGTCTTGGTGTGGGCCTCTTTGGGTTCATCTTGTTTGGTACTCTCTGCACTTTTTGGACTCGTATGTTTATTTCCTTCACTAGGATAGGGAACTTTTCCGTCATTATCATTTCAAATAGATTTTCAACTCTTTACTCTATCTTCATGTTCTGGCTCCCCCATAATAAGAATGTTGATATGCTTGAAATTGTGTCAGAGACTTCTCACACTAGCTTCATTTTTTTAATTATTTTTTCTTTTTACTGTTCCGATTGGGTGGTTTTTGCTTACTTATATTCCAAATTGCTGATTTAATTATTGATGTCATCTATTCTACTATTGATTCCCTGTAAGTTATTCTTCATTTCAGCTAGTGTGTCCCACATTTCTGACTGGTTCTTTTATATGGTTTCCATTTTCTTTTTTTATGCTATTGAAGTTCTTTCTTAAGTTAATTTACTCTTCACCTAAGTGCATTGAGCATCCTTATAACCAGTATTTTGAACTCTGCATCTAGTATATTTTTGAGTCCATTTTATTAGCTCTTTTTCTGAAGTTTTATTCTCTTCTTTCATTTTGGACATGTTTCTATGTCTTCTCATTTTGTCAGCCTCCCTGTGTTTGTTTCTATGGATTGGAGCTGCTCCATCTCCTGGGCTTGGTAGATTGGCCTTATAGAAAAGATGCTCTGTAGGGTTCAGGGGCACAGACTCCCTGATTCCTAAGCTGGGCACTTCAGATGCATCCCCCCACACCCATGTAGGCTGTGTACATTCTCTCATTGTAGTTGAGACTTGATTGCTGTTGTCACACCAATAGGAGCAATTTACCCCCAGGCCAATCAGCTTCAATGACTAGCTGCAATCACTGACCACTGTGGAGGAGAAACTGTGCAGGGGTTCACCCCAAAAAGCAGAACTTATTTTAGTGGGGGCACTGGTGACCATAGAGTATATCCCTTGAGTGTGTTGCTCAGGAGGTGATTGGGTGGTGCTTCAAGATGGTCTGAAACTTTCCTCCAGATATGCTGGCTAGGGGCCTCCAAGGAGGTATAGGCCAATGTCCTCTGCCACTTTTGTTCTACCCAAGGTCACCCGGCTTCAGCTGCAAAGTGATTTACAGATAGTTACCACTTATGCTGGGCTTAAGAGGTGCCAGGAGAGGCCAAGACTTGAACCACAGCTGGTTGCTGCTAGTGTTGGTCCTGGACCACTTAGCAAGAGGTCCAGGGTATGCTAAGGCCAGGTGCTGTGTGTTTGAGAAATTTTAGGAAAGTCTGAAGCATGAGCCAAGCCAAGCCATTTGTATGGAAAAGCCACCAGAAATGCCTTGGGTGGGCTCCAATGTTTGGCAGGGCAGGGCCTCAGGGAATCACTAAGATGGGGCAAACAGTAGGAGTCAGGTTGATGGAGACTCAGATTAGGCACCTGACTCCTGACTGGGGTGGGGGGCATCAAAGAAAGCAGCCTCTGCCAGTACTTCTATATGAGAGGAATTTGCCCCAGCTCTCACTCTGATGTCAGACAATTCCGTTTCTCCCCCGGATATCCTTGGTACCGTTTGTGCTGCTGCCTAGTGCTGGAACTCAGAGGGAGTGAGTCAGAGTAAGTCTGTGTGTGGGCCCTGTAAGAGGAACTGCCTGGGATTCCAGAAGATCTCTTTCTCCCTCAACCACAATCCCTGCTGGATTTTACAACCAGAAATTATGGGGACTTCTCTTCACAGCATTGGAACTTTGGACCAGGTATGGGACTGGGTCCTCTCACTCCTCAGGGGGGAACTCCACAGCTGAGATATCCCTCTTGATTTTTATCTGCCACAGGTGGGTACAGGACCAGCCCTGTCTAGGGCTCAACCTGCTCTATCGGTCTTAGGCTTTAAATCTCCAGTGGTAGGACTTCTATTCAACTAGATATAAGGCAGTTTTGAATGATGGTTGTTCTGTAGTTTAACTGTAATTTTGATGTGGCTGTGGTAGGGTGTGAGTATTGCATTTACCTATACCACCATCTTGACTGGAAGATTACATTAATTCTTTCAACATTCCATAGTAAATGAAAATGTTCTAAATCAAGGTAGCACTATGAGTTTAAAACTTTTTAATCACTACTTTAATCACTACTTTAAAACAGTTTCCTGGAACTCCTGTTTGTCTCTGGTTTTTGAGGTAGTTGTATTCCTTCTTAGTTGTGGAGGGAGATGCAGTGTGTCTACCTACACCTCCATCTTGGCTGGTAGTCTCCCAAAATGCCTCTTATAATGCTCTTCAAGACGTATTTCCAGAAACACATGAAATTCACTTCAGATTTACTCTGTTTGTAAGTTTAGCAAGCTACTAGTTTATCCAATTAGCAAATAAAGCTATAGGAAGTGTTTTGCAAGTTTCATCTATTTCTGTTGTTACCATTTTCCACTAGGTTGGCTAGGTCACTTCTTTAAGCCTAACTTATATATTCCAAATGTTAACAGTTTTCATTTACAGCTTCCAAGTGATAAGATCTACAAAATTTTCAGAATTCATATACAGAATTAATTCCTATGACTAAACCAGAGAGTAAGCTATTCAACTTTTCCAATTGCCAGGCACAAGGCTCCAGTTTCTCACTGACCACTTTCAGTCAATTGTCAAAACACCTTCTGTTTTCCTTCTGAAAGTTGGATAGGCATACCATAAGACAAATAAAAGTTGTGCCTTAATCACTAATATGCTTACACAATTTCTCCTGGAAACTATTTTAGTTAGAAAGTAATTTGTTGTATTAAAATAAGTAAAAATTATCATTGTTACACACAGTATGTTCAGGTAAATCAAAATTCTCCTTAAGCATGTTTCAAAATTCATTATATAAGTTTAATAAAACAAAACAAACAAAAATGACAAAAATTAGCTATAAACTAGTCAATGATGAAGTATAAAAAATATTGGATGAGTCCTGGCTGGCGTGGTTCAGAGGATTGAGTACCAGCCTACAAACCAAAAGGTTGCTGGTTTGATTCCTGGTCAGGGCACATATATGGGTTGAGGGTCAGGTCCCCAGTTGGGGCATGTGTGAAGTAAGCAATCAGTATATATAACTCTCACATATTGATGTTTCTCTCCCTCTCTTCCCACCTCTCTAAAAATAAATAAATAAAATCTTTAAAATACAACCCTCTAAAAAACTGATGCACCATTAACAGGCTTCTTCACAAACCTTACTTCTACCACCTAAGTATTTTGACAAGAGCTGACATTTAAAAAAATCTTAAGCAGCATTAAAAATTGTTTAATTAGGATTACAGTTTGCTTCGGATTTAAATCCAGTGAGGATCTTGTTGCACAGCAAATTGTAAAATATTTTTACAAGGTAAGTTCTAATCACCTGGTCTTTAAAAGGAAGAGATTTGAAGAGAGTCCTTTATCCTTTAATGAAAAGATAAAGTATATTTTTTTGTATTTGAAGTCATCCATCTTCTTTTAAACCTTATTACAGGCTCTCTAACCTATTGTATTTGTGAAATATTCTATGGAATTCTTTGTTTTCATGTACAGACAACTCTTGATTATCTCAATTCAACAATACAATTGAACAAATATTTATTAAGGATTTGCTAATGGTGCAGCTAATCTAAAACAGCCGACCATTTTCAAAAATAATTTATGCTTGATTTTGTAATACATTATGATTTTATTATAAAAATACCTTGATTTGTATAGCGCTTTATAATTTTCCGAGTACTGTCACATATATTATCTCATTTGATTTTATGTAGATTCACTTCTTTGCTTTGGAAAGGCTGATTTGGCTTAGGCTGATTGTTATTAATATTAATTTGCATTCACTAAGCACATACTGACTGAACAGCAGGAGCAGGGGTCTGCTAGAGTGTGGTAGGGAGAAAAGGAAGCTCATCTATGATTACAGCTCTGAGATGGACAATAGAGATGATGCACATAATAAAGTGGTAATGACCACACTAATGACCACACATACACACTGGCATCTATTCCTTAATTTATTTTTTCCATTGCTATTAACTACTGAAACAGGCATTTTGGGGGTTTCAAATGAGTAGCTAATTATGATGGGCAAATAGATGGCATAACAATTGTGTTCAGATGAGTCACTCACTCCAGACCTAGTAGCTGTGGAAACCTTTGTGACCATCAGTATTGGCTGTGGAAAAAAATTTAATGGAAATGAACAAAGCAACCACAGATAAGACTTCGGCATCAGCTCAGAAAGTGAAGTCTAATAGCAGCAGATCCATTAGCAGAGGAGCATTAGTTACTGATTTTAGCCAAAGCAGCAGCAGTGTCCATTTCACCTCTGTCAGCACTCTCATATTTAGTTTTACTGGGAGGGTAGTATGAGGGGTGTGGAGAATATATGCACTAGTTTTGGAAATTAGCTTTGAATTCCAATTCTTGCACTTGTTAACTGTGAACTTCAGCAGTCCTGGCTGCAAAAGCTGTTCACACCTAACAGGGATGTTTTGGGAATTCCAGGAAATCATGTGTATAAAACATTCTATACAGGGCCTGGCACATAGTAAGCACTCAACAATGATAGCCATTACTTGTAGTAGTTTTTTAAAAATTGTCATTATTCATTACTTATCCTCTCTAAAAAACAAACAAAAAAACAACAACAAAAACCCACTATACTTCCATGTCCAAGACAGCTACTGAAACAGAGTGGCTGCAGCAAACATTAGACAGTTAGTTGGAGCATCAGGTGCAATATACAGGGGTAGGAAACTAAAAAGAAAAAAAAGCCCATTCATTTCCCTTAGAGAGTGAAGTTGGTACAGATAGGAGTTTGAGCAGACTGGCCAGAAGAAGCATTCAGGCAGGGGAATGAAGCAAACCTCACTGCTTCCCATGGAATTATGAGATGGAGAGTAGGAAGATGTCCTTGTCTTTCCTTTATCAGGGGAAGAAATTTAAACAAGGATCCAGGGCCCTGGCTGGTGGCCCAGTGGATAAGGCACCTGCCTGTAAACCCAAAGGTCGCAGGTTCGATTCCCAGCCAGGGCACATAACCAGGTTGCAAGCCAGTTCTCCAGCCAGGTCTGTAGCGGGAGGCTGGTGAAAGGTAACCATACATTGATGTCTCTCTCCCTCTCTGCCTCTCTCCCTTCCCCTCTCTCTAAAAATAATAAAATAAATCTTTTTAAAAAATAAATAAAATAAACAAGAATCCAAAGCATCAAGGCAGTGTGACTTGACTGATGAAGGCTTTTATTGGGAGAGGAATACACACATGGGGGATATGGAAAGGGAGAGGCTCTCAGAAACAAGTAGGCTGTGAGAAAAGAAGAAATGATGCGCGTAGCAGTCATTCTGAATTAATGTAATGCCTTTAAAACCAAAAGGAAACCTGACAGGTCAAGTTTTTTCATACAGTAAATTTGTTGTTAGTCTTTTTGGGGCCGCAACCATTTTGTAAATCCAGAAGAATAAAGGTATGTATTCTTCTAGAAATGAAGCAGATGTATACCTATCCACAAAAGGTTATATTCATGCAGTTTCAAAGGGTTTATGGATTGCATTGAACTCAGATTAAGTATCTCTGCTATTGAAGGAGAGAGGTTATACTGGAACTGCTATCATGAAGATATGCTGGGAGTTCCAAATCTCAGGAGATAATAAAAGAGCTGTCCAGTATTCACCTCAGTATTGAATGAAACGGGAAGCAATTGGTTAAGCTTTCTCATCAGTACATGGGCCTAACAGTCCCAAGGATTCATGCCATTTCACTACCAAATGGCCCTTAATTTCCACCAAAGGAACGGTACTAGCACTAGTGAAAACCTTCTGGGTCTTAAAAGGGTTGTTCTAAAAAGAAAAAGCAGAAAAATAAGACTCCAGAAAAGTCTTCTTGTTTGGCAAGGGGTGGTTTCAGAATTTTAGCCCATGATTTGCCATTTACTACTTTACGTCTCTGCACCTTGCACTAACAAATATATATGTTATATATATAGGCCCCAGAGCCAGAATTTATTTTATGTACTGCCTTTTTGTTTTTCAGCTCTTCCACCAGCACAGACCACATGGGGAGGATGGAAGAACACTAGCTGAGCACTTCAATGGTCACAAATTGAGCCATGGCCATAAATAATGGAATATTTCTTATTTGGACACTTTCAAATTCCACAACTCCAGAAATAGCAATTTAAGTGACTTAATTTTCTTCTCCATTGACTTTAATGAAGATCTCCTTAGGTTCAGCCATCCAGCAAATGCAAACTCTCACATAGTGCTGTGAGTGTTTCAGTTGGGACAGGAATGTTTGAGAAATGGACTCTGCTTATGCAACTGAAATGAGAATTTGGATTATGAGTAAATGCTCTCATGACAAAGCTCAAAAACAATTAGGTGCACATTTTAAAAGTTAATATATGCCACATATGCCAATTCAACTGCAGTACCATTTAAAACACTGAAGCTGGTGGATCTAAAGCCTGCAGACACCTACACTAGTTTTTATTTTGTTAAATTTTTACCTCAAGGACATCTTTAGTGTCTATTATACTAAGATGCTTGGATTCTGGAACTTTCTCATTTTCCCTTTTGCTGGAGGCCAAGCAAATCAAGCACAGCCTTGAGGGAGTCCTGACAGGACTCATGTATGAGTGCCAGCACTGAGGAGACCCAAGGGACCCTCTCAGCCACATGACTTTATTTTATGCTGGTGGACACCTAAGCTAGAGATGGGAAACACAGATGAGCATTTTGCAGGCTGTACATGAAAGGGCAATGCTAAAATAAGGGGAGGATAATGATGACAGTAGGTGTCAGAAAGAATAGGGAACACAGATGTGAAAATCCTCAGTCCACAATCATCTCTTTGTTTGTTTGTTTTTTATTTTATTTTTTATTTATTATTTCCAGAGAGAGGGTAAGGGAAAGAGGCAGAGAGGGAGAGAAGAATCAATGTATGGTTGCCTTTCACCTGCCTCCAGCTATGGATCTGGCTGGAGACCTGGTTTGCAACCTGGTTATGTGCCCTGGCTGGGAAATCGAACCAGTGACCTTTGGGTTCACAGGCCGGCACCTTATCCACTGTGCTACCAGCCAGGGCTGCAGAATCATCTCTTAATCAAAAAAAAAAAATATATATATATATATTGTCTTTTTTCCCATTGCCATTTATCCTGCTTAAACTCTTCTCTCCACTGCAATCACCACACTGTTGTCCATGTCCATGAGTCCTTTTTGTTCAACCCCTCCACTCCCTAACCTCTCCCCACCTCAGAGCTGTCATCTTGTTATCTATTTGTCTGTCTCCACTTTGCTTGTTATTTCAGATTGCTCATTAGATTCCATATATGAGTAAAATCAGATGGTATTTATCTTTCTTGGGCTGGCTTATTTCACTTAGCATAATGTTTTCCAGTCCTGTTGCAAAAGGTAGGTTTTTCTTCTTTTTTTACAGTCAAGTAGGATTCCATTGTGTAAATGTCCCATAGTTGTTTTATCCACTCACGTAGTGACAGACACTTGGGCTGCTCCCATATCTTGGTGATTATAAATAATGCTGCGATGAACATAGGAGTGCTTATGCTCTTTCAAATTACTGTTTCAGGTTTTTTCAGATAAAGTCCCAGAAGAAGGGACTGCTGGGTCATAAGGCAGTTCAGTTTTTTTTTTTTTTTTTTTTTTTTTTTTTTTTTTTTTTTTTTTTTTTTTTTTTTTTTTTTTTTTTTTTTTTTTTTTTTTTTTTAATTTTATTGTTGTTGTATTACATCCATCCCCTTTTTGCTCCCCTCTGTCCCCCCACCCACCCACCCATTCCCCTCAAAGTCAATCCCACCTGTTGTCCATGTCCATGGTTCCTTTATACTAGGTTCTTGTCTAAGCTGCTC
>PVIW01004809.1:107016-121932 GCA_004026585.1 Noctilio leporinus | reverse complement strand
GTGCCGCTATGAACATAGGTGTGCATAGGTTCTTATGAATTGGTGTTTCAGGATTCTTTGGGTATAGTCCAAGTAGTGGAATTGCTGGATCAAAAGGCAGTTCCATTTTCAGTTTTTTAAGGAAACCCCATACTGTTTTCCACAGTGGCTGCACCAGCCTACATTCCCACCAACAGTGTATGAGGGTTCCCTTTGCCCCACATCCTCGCCAACACTTGTTGTTTGTTGATTTGCTGATGATTGTCATTCTGATAGGTGTGAGGTGGTATCTTATTGTGGTTTTAATTTGCATCTCTCTGATGACTAGTGATGTTGAGCAGTATAAACCACTTTTAAGAACATAATTGTAACCCTTTATTTCAACCCTGAATGACTCCAGAATTTTTGAAGACAGGGCTCAGACCAGAGGGAGGTTAGGGAGTGAGATGCATTGTGGAGGCCTATGTAGCTCTCCGATACTCTGGGTGAACTGGCTCCCTGACAACCCTGATGATCAGTATCTAAGGCTCATTTAGAGGTAGCCTCTCCAACACTGCTTCACTGCATTGGCTTTTGGAACACTAAATATCTTGATTTTCATCTTCCCTTTTAATTCCTGTGCTTCTTGTTTTAGTCTTTTCTGATTTCTCAGCTTTTTAATCTCAATTTAAACATGAGAATCCTCTAAGGTCTAGTTCTTGACCCTTTGTCCTTCTTTTGCTTGTCTGCCCCTTGGGAAACTTGTGCAATCTAAATAACTAAATAGAATTTATGAGACTGTGACCCAGATTTCTTCCTCCCTATTAGTCCCTTTCAGTGAGATGTCTATATTGGTCTGTGATTCATTTTTAACTTCTTCTTCATTCTTCCACAACCTAGTCCCTCATGTTTTAGAATAAATATTAATGGATGAAACAACAAATATATTTTTATGTTTTGTTCTGTTCTTGATTGAAATAATTATTTCCAAATCTTTTGAATGAAGAGAGTTGAAGAAAGAACATATCTAATTTTTACCAAAACTTTTTAAAAGATAAGAGTTTAAGAAATATTAGGCTCTGGCTGGTGGCACAGTGGATAAGCTGCCAGCCTACGAACCCAAAAGTCACTGGTTTAATTCCCAGGCAGGACACATAATCAGGTTGCAAGCCAGGTCTCCAGCCAGGTCTGTAACTGAAGGCAGGTGAAAGGCAACCATACATTGATGTCTCTCTTCCTCTCTGCCTCTCTCCTTCCCCTCTCTCTGAAAATAATAAATAAAATATTTTTTTTAAAAAAGAAACATTAAATAAGGAAAGAGACTTGGAAGAGTGGTTTGTGTAATTTCCTTTCTATATTTATATTGGCAGTTATATATAAGACTATTAGTCAAAAAAATTTCTTTGGAAAATATTAAATTATCTACCTATCTTTTCTATGTCTCTATTTCTTTCTGTCTCTCTCTCCCTTTCTCTCATTATCCCAACTATCACTTCATGTGATTTCAAAATTACAATGACTATTGAACAACACAAGTGATGGGCATAAGTTTATAAAATACAGTTTGAATAGAATTCACTGTCTCAATTTTTGTCCAAAGGCTAATATTACCTTAAGCTCTGAACCCTAAAACTCCTAGTAGATTTTATAATTAAAAGCATGCTACTTGATGGGAATCAGATGTTAGTTCTTGATAGGCCATGAGAAAGTTTGATGATATATTTTTTTAAAGTACAAAGTCCTGTGAGTGCCATTATCCCCCTTTGCAAACAGGGGTGATGTGCTTCTTAATATTGTTCTCTTAATATTGGATTCACTCAAGTATAGTAGTCAACGAACATGAATAAATGAAGTAAAACTTGATTTGAAAAGCATATTTTTAAAGCTTAAAACAAAAATTATAAAGATAAAGGTATTTGGTGCCCCTCCAGAAGAGACTTCAGAACAATCAGGTAAAATACATTGCTATCTGTAGATCTGTGAGATTGTTCTGAGCTACTTTTAGAACTCTTCTTGAGTACTCAGTAGGGGAAAAGTACTATTGTATATTTTAGAATTTGTCATCAACTCGAGGATATATTCAATTAAGATGTCATGTCTCATCTCAAGTGGAAAAACAAAGGTAAAAAGCCTAGTGGTACAACAGCATTTAAAAGCTGATAATAGTGTTTCTACTTGATTTGATGTAATTACCCAGATTGAACATGCTCAGCTTCAGAATTAGAGGCAACCATTAATTATCTGTTTTTTATCCCAAAGTGTATAAAGTTTTCATGAGCCTTTAGGGTTAGGAGTCGAAAGGAAGTACAGCAGTTTGTTTTATTTAAACTTTGGCTTGTTGTATATTTTATGGAATTTTTGGAAGATAAGTAATTTGTACTACAAAGCCACTAACTGGAACTACTTATTGGTTAAAGAAAGAAATGTGCCAGCTCAATTCACCAACTCTACAGACTTAATGATGTCTGCAAATTAGAATTTTTTCTTAAATATTATGCTGTATTATAACATTTCTCATCTTTATTCTACCTGTAAATAATGCTAATTTCTATAAAAACCTGATGAGTTAACCTTCTAGGACAGTAAGAAACATATTTTCTCCACTCCTATCCATCCATGGGTATGAGATATTGAAAGAGATGGACACAATGAAAAAAATTAAGAAACCCTGTTTTACAAATGTGATCCCTTTTGCCATTTTCTCTAAACAGTAAAGTCAAATTTTAACTTGTTGTTCAATTATTGTAAATGCCAGATTTATATTTCATTTAATGCAACAGAGAGCCAATACATGATAACCAGGCTTCATACAAGTAATACAGAATTTGAGGCTCCACTAGATAATACCACTGGCTCTTCTCTGATAGCATATCCAAAAGCAAAGTGCAGCTTCATTCACAGCTGTCAGGGTCTTCAAGTAAAGTTTGCTGGTTGCACTCTGCACAAATGTGTCTTACTAAGAAATATGATTGAGAGCTGAAAGCAGCCTGGGTTTAGCTCTTCAAGACATGGGCACTATGACAAGAAGCTTGCACTTTCCTGCATCCCTCCTGACAAGCTCCAGAGAAGGAGCTCTTTCCTAAGGTGAACTAAGAAGCCATTTGTGAAAGCAAAGAACCTTGATCTTTCCTCTAGCATAATTCTCTTTCTGAAATTTTCATTAAATTTTATGTTCCATTAGAAAAAGGATGTGTCCTATTTGTCTTTATTTTCCTGTCATTTCGGACAGTACCAGGCTCTTAGTCGACAGGGAATGAGTATTTGTTCAATTAGTGCAGTCTGGTGACCATGGAGTAAGGTGCTTGAGTTTGAAGTCAAAGCTTTGTACAACTGCATAGCATGCCATTTACATGGAATGCTATGGAAATCATACCATGTAGAGCTGTGCAACACTATTGTATAACCTTAGTTGGACTCTTAATTCTATAATGGTATATATCATCATTTTCTCAAGAATAAATATTGCAATTAACAATATCTTACAATATCTCATTTATCCCTTGCAGCTAGCAAGTAAATATTTTTATCATTTTGCAAACTTCATGCCACCGTCACATGACTAAACTTGCTATTTCCTTAGTGAAGTACCTTTGTGCAGGGTACAACCTTCACCACTGTACTTGGAGAGCCTGAATTGAAGGTTATATATGATGATGCACTTTTACTTTTTAATATGCTATCACAAAAGACAAGAAAAATTGATTTCCAGAAGTGTAGTGAATGGAAAGGGTTATTCCTAACATCAAATATATTCAGAAGCAATTAAAGAGAAATTTTAATTAAATTTCAATTAAAGAGAAAATTTAATGTGTGTGCATGATCCTAGTAAGGATAAACCAGAAAGGAGGAAAAGAACATTTGTTTTAAAAATTATTTTTAAGCTCTAACAGTGGATAGGTGCCGGCTTGAAAACCCAGAGGTCCCTGGTTCGATTCCCAGTCAGAGCACATAACCAGGCTGCAAGCCAGGTCTCCACCCAGGTTTCCAGCCAGGTCCATAATTGGAAGCAGGTGAAAGGGAAACATGCATTGATGTTTCTCTCCCTTTCTTTCTCCATCCCTGCCCTTCTCCCTAAAAATAATGAATAAAACTTTTTTATTTTAATTAAATAAATATATAAAAATTATTTTAAGTAAAATTTTATATATTTAAGATATGTGAACAATGATTTGACATGCATATACATAGTGAAAGGATTACTGCAGTCAAGCTAATTAACATATCATCTCTTCACATAGTTATTATTTTTACTTGTGATGAAAGTACTTAAAATCTACTCTCTTAGCAAATTCCCAGTATTTAATACAATATTATTAACTATTGTCATCATGAAAAACATAGATCTCTAGCCTTGAATCCAACATAATTATATCTTTGTGTCCTTAGAGCAGCATCTCTGTGTTTCCCACCCCACCCCATTCCTAGTAACCATTGATCTACTCTCTGTATTTATTTGACTTTTTTAGATTTCACAGATTTTTCATATTAGTAACATTATGCAGCATTTTAAACCTTTTCTGTGTTTGGCTTATTACACTTAGCATAATGCCATTTAAAGTACTGCTCACCAGAGACGCCTTTGATAATTGCAGGTAAAAGACATATGAAGTGGAAGAAGAAACACAAAAACAAGTAAAGAAACCCATCAGTTCATGAGAGAAATGTTAAAATGTATAGAAAGGACAGTTGTGAATGAGTCTTAGGACAAACAATATAAGTGGACTTACAAATATGTTTAAGGTTAAAATAAGGAAGATAAAAACATCCCCCTGTGTTGGGAGAAAAACATGCAATATTATGCTTCTATCAGCATTGCACAGTCACATAAGCCATATGATGGTGAAATCAGAATACATCTGTGGGTGACAGAAAATAAATATCACTTCTGAGCTCCATTTTGTTTCTAGTTTCTCTATTAAGAAGAATAACCTTAACACCAAAACTAGCACAGTCAACTGAATTAATGAAGGATAGAATTTCAGTCAAATAAGACTAATGAGCCATTGTTATAACCTGATGTGAATACAAACTAGATTTTTTAAAAAAAGATTTTATTCATTATTTTCAGAGAGGAAGGCAGAGAGGGAGGAAGAGAGGGAGAGAAACATCAATGTATGGTTGCCTTTCATATGCCTCCAGCTACGGACCTGGCTGGAGACCTGACCTGTGCCCTGAATAAGGAATAGAGCCAGTGACCTCTGGGTTCACAGGCCAGAGCCAATTCACTGAGCCACACCAGCCAGGGACAAACTGTATTAAAATCAGATTTTAATACTGATACTTTTACTTAAGAGTTGTGATATGTTTAATAACTTATTGGAGCTTTCTGGACAGCAGCTTCCTCTTCCTCAAAATGAATGGCATCAATCCCATAACACTATAAGGAAAAAATGAGTATCTAAGGGGTAAACATGGAATAGCAACACTCAATTACTTAAACTATTATAATTAAAATTTGAGCCCCAATGTTTACCTCAATTCTGCCTTTAAGACTTAGAAAGCAAATTCTGTATCTAGTTGTTCTAGCTCCATTTCCAACTCAACTCAAACACCTCAGGCTAAAGTAAATATTTGGAAAACAAACAAACAAACAAACACATCAAAATAATACGATATCACTGATCTGTTTTAAATGACTTTAATATCCTGGGCTCCATCTAATTAAACCCCAGGAAACCAAATCTGCAGATATGATCATGGAACAAACACTTAGTAATTATTTAAGAATTGTAACAAATTATAAAATATAGAATAAAATATTCTAACATTTAAAATTATATTAAATTTATTGGTGTGACATTGGTTAATAAAATTATATGTTTCAAATGTAAAAATCTATAATACATTATCTATATGTTGTATTTTATGCCCATGACCCAAAGTTATCTCCTTTCATCACCATATATTTGACTCTTTTTTAACATGATAAAAAAAAGATATGATTTTAAAAACTACTGAATATAAAGATTTAGAGATTGATTCACAGATATATTTCTAGAGAGAAGCATGGAATAAAAAGCTGTGAGCACTCTAGGAAATTGTGTTCTCTGAAGGAAGCCAAATATATGATGCAAGAGGAAGAAATATCAAATAATTGAATTTTAGCAAAGAAAAAAAGTCCTCAAGATTTCTTTATAAACACAAGGAAAACTTAGGCAGGACACTAGAAATCCAGTAGTTTCCCTTTATCTGTGGAGGTAAGTTCCAAGACCAACATTGCATTCCTGAAACCTCAGTGAATGCCAAATCTTATATATACCATGTTTTTTCTTATGTATACATACCTGTGATAAAGTTTAATTTATAAATTAGTCACTGCGAGAGGTTAAGAACATTAATAATATTAAATGGAATAGTTATACCACTAAACTGCAATAAAAATTATGGAAATGTGGTATTATTAAGGAAAATAAGGTTTACTTGAACAGAAGAACCATAACAGTCAATCCAATAACCAAGAAGGTTATTAAATGACTAACATGTGGGTAGCATGTATGGGGTGAAAATGTTGGACAAAGGGATGATTCACATCCTGCATGAGACAGAGTGGGATAATGAGAGATTTCATCACTCTACTCAGAATGGCGCACAATTGAAAACTGACAAATTGTTTATTTCTGGAACTTTCATTTTAATATTTTTGGACCTCAGTTGAACATTTATAATGCAAACCTTGGAAAGTGAAATGCCAGATAAAGGGGGCACTACTGTTTTAGGGATTCACAGCTGTTTGAATGACAGTAAATAGGGTTCATTACTGGTCTTACCAGGAGGAAGTTCTCATATGCTCACACACTACGAATACTGCTTCTGATTACCTGCCTTTAGAAAAGTTTTATCAACAATTTCCAAACAAAGTTTGGAAACCATGTGCATGTGCATGAGAGATGTCAATCATTTTTTAAAAATCAGGCCCAACCATGTTGTGATGAAAATTTTCAATGTCATACATATAACCTAACTGTCTCTTTCCATGATGTTATGAAACTCACAGATCAAGAGGCACCTAAGGTGAAAGTGCTCTAAGTTCTTGGCTTTTCTGTCCTCAAAACTTTGTTTCCTATCAGTTTTTCAAGTGAAAGGTATAACTGAGTTATTGATACAAAAAATAAATAAATAAAATAAAATCCAGAGGGGAAGAGTTATTCTTAAATTATGTTAGTCTAAAATAACGGTCACATGCTGGAAACTTTTAGGTCAGATACAGAATGCAGGTATGTTATAGTTGCCTATTAGTGTTTGTTTGTTTTGTATTTAACAGAAATCCATTTCTACAACTCAGGGCAAATGAACCTATGGATATGTATAACCTATTGTCTTAGGTTATACAGTTGTCTGGAATGCAGTAATATTACCTCCATTAGAGAGGGTATGTGCTCTTCAATTTGCTCTAAAATCTCCCTTTACTAGCCTGGTTTTCTTCATCTCTAAACTCAGCTAAGAGTCAAGTGAGATAAGTTATGAAGAACTAAATCTAAATTTGTCACAATGAAGTGTTAACATTAAGAGATTCAAAATTTATAGGACAACTAAGTTCATGATGAGATTTGATTCCACATGTTTACCTCTGCCCATCCAAAATGCCATGGAAATAACCATATCCACATAATAACATAAATATAAATTAATTATGCCATGAGGCAGCTCCTTCTAAGCAAATTTAAAAGAAAGGTTAGCAAATGTCGGTTCAGATTTTATAGATATTGTTTAATAGTTGAATAAAAATGAATTAGATGATATATATTCAAAATAAAAATTATATTTATATATCAATTAATCTATAAATACTTAGTATTCTATATGAATGGCCATAGTATTAGTCTAATATATTAATTTATGTTCTCTATTCAAGTCACAACTGGTCCAGTTCCATCATACCAATGTTACAGCTAATAGGCGGGAGAAATGAGAAGTAGGTTTGTTTCCTTTTTTATAGAGATTATAGGAAGTTATATACACTACTCCTGCTGATATTCCATTAATCAGAACTTAGTTGCATGCCAGCGTATTTTAATGGATTCTGGGAAATATCCTTACTCAAGATGACTCTGATTCAGCTAAAAACTGAGACTTCTATTACCACAGAAGGAAGGAGAATAAATAACCACGGACAACCAGAAACCTTTGGCCATAGACCCAACAAATTACAGACCAGAAAATACAGGGTTTGGGAGAATGACAGCCTTCCTTCTACTGGTAAAAGCTGCAAAGAAGAGTTTCTCAAAGAAAAGCTCATACTCACTTAAGGGTAAGCATTTTCTGAAGGATCAGTAACATGATTGAGGATGACTGGGAGCCTAACCAGTCATCAAAGAACAGAAAATTCTCAGATAGGATATGAAAAATTTTGGGAGTTTGTCAGGGACAACAATAGTGGGTTGAGAGAATTAATGAGAAAAAGAATGATCTAAGGGACATATGTCTTTAATGATGATTGGAGAAAATAAGGCCATGGTTGTGTCAGCTTGCTGCAAGTATGTTAAGGTAAAAAGAACAGATCTAATACTCTCAGCTCATCAGGATTCTACTGTATCTTGGAAAGGCACCGAGAATGCTAGGTGTGAGTGCCTGTGCATATCTGACAGTAGCTCTGGATGGTATAAGAACCAGAAGCAAGGCAATGAGAAAAGTTGGGGCAGCTGCAACAGAGGTTTTACAGAACCATGATATAGAGTAATGTTTTAGGAAAGTTGATTAAATCAATAGTTTATGGGACTATGGTATAGAGTAATGTTTTAGGAGAGTTGATGAAATCGATAGTCTCCAACAGAATTTGCCATGTCTAGTCTGTAATTTTCAAATGTGTGGTTAGAGGATATATTGGCTTTTGCTACTTCCTGTTTACAGAAATATCCTGTGACAAGAATGAAAACAACTAGCAATTGACATGTACACAGCACCTGTGATGGCAATATGCAAACAGATCTGGAATGAATCGTATGGGCACCTGGAGGAGGCTAACAATTTGCTGACTCTTTTAACAGACATGTAATTTTTAAATATTTAGATAAGAGACTGAGGGTCTCATGTCAGAAGAAGCAAATGAGGGCTACAGGAGAAAGAGTCAAATTCCCCTTCTATTTTGCTCTTGTCTTCTGTGGCAAACTTGTACCTCCCACAGGGATCACTAAAACCCTGCAGTAAGTAAAAATAAACAAACAACAACAAAATGTTCCTTAGGAGGAAACTTGCTAGTCATCAATTATTTCTTGGGCATACTCATTGAAATCTAGCTTCCCAATGAATCCTTTCTAACATAACAAAGAATCTCTTCTAATAGAATGCAATGATATTCCTAAAGAGTCAGCAAACTACATTTTCCCACAGATTAATGCATTTCCAGTGATATCTGAGGACCCCTATGGATTGGCACTTAGCACTTGGCATGTAAAGAGACTTTTGTTTTGTCTCTGCATCTGAAGCTTAACCTGGGTCCTAGAAACACAAAGAATAATGAATATGTGGCTATTTTCCAAAAATTCACAGGTATCCCAAAATAGGTCTTAAGACTATTTTTCCCCATAAAAATAAATCAGTACAGATGTTTACTTTTTTGTTTGTTTGTTTTTCAAGTAATCTAAATTAGTTTTTTAACCTAATGCTTTAAAGTGCTATAGTTATTTATAGACATGTTAAACTCTGTAAGGACACTTTTATTAGTCAACCTCATTATTTCTAATTATTTGTTCATCTACCTTCATGTTGAGTATATTTTTTTCTTCTCCAAATTTCCATTCAACCACCTTTGCTGCTTTTCACCTCTAAAAAGGGGGAAAAATACTTTTTTTCTTCCCAGTGTCATTTTTAGATAGTGAGTCAATTATTCTAATTTTTACCTATCTTTCCCTTTGCACCTCATGGCATTTTGTCATCTAAAAGGTCACTTATGAACCCCTGTAGACTCCAGGGAGAGATTTTCTTACTTGGAAAGTAGAGCTTTTCAAAAGGAGGGAAAAAAATTACATTAGAAAGAATTTTAGAGAAAATACTGTATCTTCTCTGAAGAATAGCACTCATAGACTTCAGATTCAGTAAAATCTCACTAAATACTCAAAAGCAACTTTTCCTGAGTGAATTCATTCATTTCTAAAAGTGTAAAACAAAAATAATGCCATCTCTAGCCTACTGGGTAAGAAAGACAAAGTCTTATTTATAGTTATAATGAGTTGGAACTAATTTGGTTTCTTTGTTTCTAGTTTGCCATACCCAATCTAATTGTTAGGGTGTGTGTATCCTTCTAAATACACTGTTTGCTTTGAGTAAGATCAGAGTGAGAAAGAGTTGCAGTTCATAGCCTATGGAATCTATTTGCATCTCTAAGGAAATAGTTGTTTACTACTCTGTTGTCATTTGTTCAGAGTACAACATAGAAGTGAATTCCCATCAATATTCATCGTCCTTGTAGCCTCCTGAGGCTCCCTGTGTGATTGTGCTCCATTTAGTTCTAAATCCATGTTCCCATATAGATTTAAACAAGAGAGCTAGGGAAATTTTGAAGTCTTTTGTTCTCACTCACAGTAATATTTAAATAGTCCATTGGGTATGCAAGTATTGCCGAATCCTTTATTGCTTTGTTATAGCCTACCATAAAAGATTCACCTTAGGGAAACATAACCCTTTTTTGTTTTTGTTTTTGTTTTTGTTTTGTCTTCATTTCAGATTCTGAAAAATCTTTATCTCTATACTTACTGGCTTTGTTATAAATCAGTTTTGTTTCTTAAACCCACACAAGGTCAGGTATATCTGATTCTTTGCAATGCTGAGGTTATGTCCTGCCCTTCTACTCCCATCCCAGTGTTCTTACACCCACTTCACCGGTGAAACCTGGACTTGCTACCTGGTGGGACCAGCCTGGAGCAGGTCGGCCTTTTGTAGGATTGCAGTGTGTGGGTTCTTGACTTTGTGCAGGGAAGATTTCACAAGTCCAGGTGATTTTGAGAGAATGTTGTGAAAGCTGAGAACAATGAAACAAAGGGAAGGCTTAGGATAGAAGAACCAACAAGAGGAAGCCCGGGCAGTGCTCTGCTTTGACTCCCGAGAAACCTTATAGGAAAGAAGTGAGCCAAAGCATGTTCACTGCAGTCAGAGAAAATAGGGGCCTTTGGAGACAGCATCACAGGGTGTAGGCCCAGGACAAGCTGCCGCTGCCAGCTGTGTCCCTGGTTGCAATACCCTTGGGGACCCTTAGAGAAGAAAGTAAAAAATTCATGCCTAAGAAGAGGCAATAGACATGTTCCAGAGAAAACCAGCACTGACACTCTTTATCTTAAAGGTTTAACCTTTTTTCTACAGGTGGGAATTTTAAAGAAGGCTTTCAGCAGAATATTCATCAGCTTTCCAGGTGGGTGTGTTTTTAATATGCTGATGTATCAAAATAAGCATATGGGGGGGGGTGTAATTCTTTGATCTACTTTACCGTTTTTCTTTCATTTTGGGCCTGTCTGCTTTTAATCGGATTTTTGTTATTTGTTCCAGCTTCATGCATCCTTAGGTTTGACTGGCACAAATGGTATTAATTGGATCTTTGTTTTCTATTTCCCTAACGAGAGTGATTCAAGCTATTTACTCTGTGGTCAGGGAAAAGAGAGATAATCCATTTTCTCTCAGGTGTCCTTAGTTAGGGGAAATAAGGTCTTGTGCTTCACTAGCTACTATAAATTGTTCAAATTTTTGGCTTTGTTTAATTACCTTGGCTCTTGTTTCCCCATTCCATGTGTCAAGAAAATTTCCTAATTTCTTACTACCCAGCATCAGACTTACCTAGATTCTTATTCAACACCACAAAATATTTGGTATACCTTTAATTATGTAGTGAAAAAATTACCATTCTACATATCTATGTTATTTTGCAGCATATATTCAGCAAACTCTATGGATGGTGGATGTTTATACAATAGGTGGAGGTTTACATTCTCCTGTAATGAGAGGGAGAGTTATTGAAATATTCCTTTCATTTCATTGTGTCATTGTTCTTAAATGTGTGTGTCTATGTGAGAATTTTACAGTATCTTAAATATATATGCGAGATTTTAAAATGATACATTCTATTTACATTCCAAGTCCTCTCAATAGCTATTTAACAATATTTTACTTAGAAAATATTATATACATGGGTAAAACTAAAGAAAAATGGGCATAAAATTTAGTGAAATGATATAAAATTATTTTTTCACAGGTAGAAGTATGCAATGAAGAAATGTAATTAAATCAAACTAAAATTATTTATTTATTTATTTTTAAAGATGTTACTTTACTATTTTCAGAGAGAGAGAAGAAGGGAGAGAGGCAGAGAGGGAGAGACGAATCAATGTATGGTTGCCTTTTCCCCTGCCTCCAGCCACAGACCTGGCTGGAGACCTGGCTTGCAACCTGGTTATGTGCCCTGGCTGGGGAATTGAACCAGCGACCTTTGGGTTCACAGGCTGGTGCCTTATTCACTGTGCTCCCAGTCAGGGCCAAACTAAAATTTAAAAGCTAATAACCCATATTAATGATTAGTGGTAGAAATATTTACTTTTATGCTACAATTTCAATCCAGGATTAGTTAGCATCTAAAATAAAATATTTGGAAAATTAAGGAGTCTTGAATCCTAATGCAACAAATGTGAACTAGATTTTTAGTTCCTTGTAACTTTCTGTAAAAATTCTACAAATATATTGGTATAGATTGTGTTAGGGATGAAACTTTGTCCCTATGTTAGTTTTCCAGGCAAATTTAAAGAAGCCATCTTGGCATTTGTCTGCTTCTGCTGTGAGTTCTTTACATTTTACTTGTATTAACTCTCAGAGTAATTATTTGTCTATATACCATTATTATCAATAAAATAACAAATTGGTAACTAAAAAACAGTAAGTATAGACAACTTGAAATAACATTAAGACATTTCTCCTGTACTGTAACAGTGGTATAAAACATGAACATGATACTTGACAGGATCCACAATAAAGAAATGCCTGTTCATGACTCTTTGTTGAAGGGATAGCACATACCAACAGAATCATATGCTGTAACTTTAAAGATGAAAAGGTCATTTTCATTTGTTCCTTTTTTTTTTTTTTTTGGTTTGAGAATTCTTTCCATCCTTGCAGTTAAGTTTTGCCATTTCTAGGTATGGAGTAAACACATCTTTATATGGACAAAGGGACCCATCAAGGTGAAGATGTTTGAAAAGACAAAGCAACAATTCTTCTCTATCTAAATATGTGAACACAATATTTTTCTGAGTTTTCCACTAGCAAAACTTTTTGTAAGTAATCAGAAATAAAAAAGGGTGACAAAGGGAAGCTAAACACTTAACAATATGTCCAGTCTCATATAATCTCTTCATTATTTAACCAGTTAAAAATGACTCTAAAAACTATATGCAAAGAATGTTCATAGCTTCATTTCTGTTTCACTTTAGTTTGATAATGAAATCATCTTTCTGATAGGCTTGAAATATCTGATCAACCCAACTCCTATGCCTTGATTATGCCCACATGGCCAACTGGCACAGCCAACTGGTGGAATAATATAAAGAAGCAATTCCTGATGGTAAGGTAATTAAAGCATGAGGCTAAATATCAATGGATAGTCTGGATGTTGTTCTAGAAGGCCTTTTGTCAAAAATAAATTGTGCCATTTGCCTTGAATGGTTTAGAAAATGTGGACCTAAAAATATATGGAGGGAAAATAAGTAAATGAGATAGAAATAAGAAGTCATCTATTTTAATATAATATTGTCAATATGCATTTAAGTTTCTAGTGCCAGTTCAAATAAAAGTAAATATATTCTACCTCTTCTAGTGAATACAACTGAATGCATTAAGCAACTATCTGAAGATAGAAAAGTTAAATGGCAGCAGGCAGAATGAGAAAGAGAAGCCAGAACTCAAAATAAGACTATATGAAAGTGAGTTGCTTATTTTCTCTTAGCCTGGACTGAAAAAGAGCACAGAGGCCAGAATTGCTATCTGGATATAAACATAAAGAGCTACAAGAGAAGCCCTCCATTTCTGGTCTGAACATCAGGAAAGGGAGCTTCAGGGATGAGACTGAGTAAAAAAAATTTGCTGTTGTTGTTTTTTATTTCATCCATTTTCTCCATCCTAGTCCCAGGCAAAACTATGGCAATAGTGGTAGGGTTGGGCATGAGTAGCTGGGCAGGCACCAAAGCTCTGAAGGAAAAGAACTCTTCACTCTTAACAGGAGGAATGTGGGCCAGTATCTCAATTTTCTTCTGTTTCTCTTCATATAGTCCTGCTACTTGGCCCCACAACTGTGGGAAGAGCATAGCAGGGTAGGGAAGCTAAAGACTTAGCTTTCTAGACAGAAGAGAAAAGTGGAGGCCTCTGGGAGCCAGAAAGTACCAGAGACTATTAAGGAAAGGGAATTTAAGAAAGTAATCCTATGAAGTAGTGTATAACCTGATCATGAGTGTGACAACAAGCCAAATGCTCTGAGAACTGAACTGTTGATAGACCACCCTGAAGGCCTCACACTGGCCTCTGGATGGTGTACACACAGATGGAACCAATTAGCGCTGCACAATTCCTGAAAATTAAACCACTTTAAAACCATAACCCACAGAAGGTAGTTTGGAAATTTCAGCCTAAACTTAGCCACATCTATTAACTGACAAAATGCAAGTATTTTGCACCCATATGCACACACACACAAATAAACAATCTCCATAGGAATTTAAAAGGACCCAGATCTAGAACACAATATACCAGATTTTCAGAATACAATCTGAAATCAGTCAGCATGTGAAATCCCGAAAAATCTTAGTAACCTACAGATGAATTAGAAAACAAATAGATGTTGATCCTGAAATGATGCAAATGTTGGGATTATCTGACAAAGATTTTAAAGGAGCTATTGTAACCAAGCTTCAAGAAGTAAAGGTGAGCCTTTTCTTTAAAAAAAAAGGGTGAAACGACAGAAAGCCTCTGCAAAAAAAAAAAACAAAAAAAAAA
>PVIW01004809.1:0-106916 GCA_004026585.1 Noctilio leporinus | reverse complement strand
AAATAGAGGCAAGCACACTATCAGACGTGGAACATCAACATAATGATGATAGGGAAGCTCAATGAGCTCAGTGAGTTCAAAGAAAACTACAAACCACTCCAGGGGAACTACAAAGAATCCAGGGAGCTACAAGGAACTTATTGAGAACTACACCAGCATTAAAAAGGACATAGAAACCATCAATAAGAACCAGGAGGAAATGAATACAATTTCTGAATTGAAGAACACAGTAGAAGTAATCAAAAGCAGGCTAGAGTCCTGGCTTGGCTCAGTGGATAGGCACTGGCCTGTAAACCCAAAGGTCACTGGTTCAATTCCCAGTCAGGGCACATAACCAGGTTGCAAGCTATGTCTCCAGCCAGGTCCATAGCTGAAGGCAGGTGAAAGGCAACCATACATTGATGTTTCTGTCCCTCTCTGCCCCTCTCCCTTCCCCTTTTTCTGAACATAATAAATAAGATCTTAAAAGAAAAAAATTTAAGTGGTATTTTCACATAGTAACGTTTGCATTATAACCAGGTAACAAATACATTGTGGTAAAACTAATGTGAAAGTTAGTTGTAATGCCAACTTTCATGAAGAAGAAAGAAATAAAGGAATCTAGAGTACAAAATAATGGCCAAATTTTATGAACCAGTCTTGCATAATAACATAAAGTAGATACCCAACATATGCAGATAACTTTGGCTTTGGGGATGAATTGAATCTAATAAACGACACAGTCTTTCTTAAATTTTATAAGCAACATTAGTTATTATCCTGACAGAATGTTAGTGAATGAAAGAAACACTGACCAAAATGTTTATAGATAAGAAAATAGTGATTTAACTGCTAAATATGAAAAAAAAAAAAAACTACAAAATTCTGAGAGCTCAACTATTAAAATGTTTAGAGAAGAATCAAGGATTCCTGGTTACTTGTCTGATTTTCTTTGAATTAGTCTTGTGCTGCCTAATTTGTTAAGTCCACTGGGTGAAAAAGGAATGTAACTAAACCTTAGCGTAACTTTAGAATTGACCCCGTCAGCTATTTTTTTTATTGTGTGCAGCTGCTTAAATGTATTGTCTTCAGCAAAAAGCAATGTAAGTAATTGCATAGCATAAAAGTAAATGTTAAATTATAATTAAATTATTCTGCAAGCCTATCACACTAAGTTTATGGCTATTTCATCATATTACAACAGCACACATAACAACAATTAGAGAGAAAGGAATGTTCTAAATTGAGATCTCAACTTTCAGATAACTCATCTCCTTGAAGGCATCTACTAACGTTGTTTATGTCATTACTTTTCATTTCAGTCTTTCAACTGTCAGCTTTTCTTTTATATATTCTTTTTTTGCAACAGATAGCCAAACACTGAAAGATTCCAAATTAAATGCCTCTTAGTTTGGCTTAGTACAGAAAGATCCAGATTTATTATTCAGTATTAACCCAGTGCTTTTCCTTCTTTCAGACTTTGCAATCATTTATTAGCTTTTTTTGAAGACTATCCTGTGAAGGTCATTTTTAGCATATTTATTTGACAGCTAAGAACAAAAACCCTTAATTGAAAAAATTATTTTGACTGAAGTGGCAGAATAAGGTTAGCTGGGAGCCCAGAACAATGTCCAAGTTCATGTCAGCACACTTAGCTTCCCATTTTCTCTCATTTCTCTGGTCTTCACAGAGAAACTTAAGCTATTCATTTTGCAAACCCCTTTTTCTCCCAGCTGTTCTTCTCAGAGCCCAAACTTCCAACAAGAGCTAGCACTGCTTACTATACCTGTACAGTGCTTTTTATTTAACCTAAATAACTTTGTGCATGATACACAAAAGTGTGACAGCCATAACAGTCACCTAGAAACTATTCATGTATATGTACATGTGGGCAAGTGAACAGGGAGATTTATTCAAGACAGAATCACTCAACAGTAGCTAGGGGAAGCCTGTATGTAACAGGTACAATTCTAGGTTCTCAGGATACTAAGACAAATAAGACACAGTTCCTGTTCTTACAAAGCTCAAAATCTACTGGGAAACAGAAGAAAATGACGATTATATATGTTAGAAACCCAAAGACACAGAACATGAAATCTTAGTAACATTAAAATATACAGCCCTGGCTGGTGGCACAGTGGGTAAAGCTCCCACCTGCAAACCCAAAGGTCACTGGTTCAATTCCCATCCAGGGCACATAACCAGGTTGCAAGCCAGGTCTCCAGCCAGGTCTGTAGCTGGAGGCAGGTTAAAGGCAACCATACATTGATGTTTCTCTCCCTCTCTTCCTCTCTCCCTTCCCCTCTCTCTGAAGAACAATAGATAAAATCTTAAAAAATAAAAATTATACAAGAATACTATGCAGCAGAAAGAAAGAATTCCTATTTTCACAACAGCATGGATGGAACTGGAGACTATTGTGCTAAGTGAAATAAGCCAGGCAATGAAAGATAAATACCATATGATCTCATCTATAAGTGGAACCTGGCAAGCAAAACAAACAAAATATTTCCAGTAATATGGAAACCAGGAACAAACTGATAGCATCCAGGAGGGTGGTGGGTGATAAGTGGGGAAAGAAGAGGAAAGGTCTAGCCAAGAAACAAGTATAAAGGATTCATGGACATGAATGACAGGGTGGGGATTGATTGTGGGAGCAGGGGGTGGGCGGGGCAGGAGGGAGTAATGGAGGGGAAATTGAGACAATTCTAATTGAACAACAATAAAAATAAAATGAAAAAATATATATCCAGGATGTTTATGACAGCTCCCAGAAGAGGATAGCCCAGAAATCAGTGACATCATTGACAAGAAAGGGCTGTATTTGTGCAGCTTTCACTGGCATGTTTCTGGGCAATAACTGTCGGGGAGGAGCAGCCTGGAGTTGATTTCTCCACAGGCATTTCCTCTCTTCCTAGAGTGCACCAGCACTGTGAAAAGGCGAGGGAGTACAAAAGAAATATTAGGCCTACTTTGTTCACCTTAATTATTTAGATAATTGGTAACATTCTCAGTCAGTCACCACTAACTGCTTGAACAGTAAATAACTTCTTCCTCCATAACAATGAGTAAAGTAATAACAAAAAATAGGTGCTAGTACAGATAGACTTCCTAGCACAATGACAGACACAGAGTAATTGCTTAATAAATATTAGCTACTTTCAATTGCTATCGATATCTTCATTAATTGTGTAAGTAGTGTTTTTCAAATATACTTTGTGCTACCATCTTCATAGAGTGAGTAGAAGGAGAGGAAAAGGAGAAAAACAATTATAAAATTTTGACACTGATGTTTCAAGTAAAAAAAAATGTATACACTACACAAATACTTTCTAGGAAATTGATATGGATATCATAATTTTATGTATCTTGCAAAGATTTATGTTAGTCAAAGAGACTATGTATCATTAATGTTACCATATTTTGTCCTAGTCATTGTCCTATTCATATATACTTCTTACAACAATGAGGTAGTAGGTAGTAGACTTATTTCCATTTTGCAAATAAAAAAAAATAAGGTTCAAAGAAGTTTAAATAACTTTACTAGGTCATATAGCTAGTAAAAGGTAGCACCAGAACTGGGTCATTTCTCCAAACTCCAATCTTGTTCTTTCATACAATCGGCTCCCAAATTCTTAAAATAGTAGAATCATGTTTTACTTTAACAAATATTTCCTGAGTACCTACTCTGTATCCGAAACTGTGTATAAGATGCTACAGAAAGAAGAGTGACCTTCTAGATACAGATCCTGACTTCATGTGACTGAAAACACAGAGGAAGATGGATAGACAAAAAGGTAACTGTAAAGCAGAAACTCAGGGCTGCTTAGGAGCCCATGGTGGGAGCATTTCATCCATGGAAGGTTAGAGAGAGTTCTCAGAGTAATACCTAAGCAGAGACATGACCCATGAGTTTGAATTAGCATGATGAAATACAATCAGTGGGTATAGAGAAGAACCCCTGTAAAGCCGCAGAGACAAAAGTGCAAGTCATGATTTTGAGAGTAAGACTCTTCCCCAGAGGGTAGAACTGTGTAGAGGACAAGTGACAAGCTTGAGGGATCCAGGTCAGGTAATTAGTCCCTTGAGAGCCATAACAAAAAATGATAGCTTTATCCCAGCTTAAAATAGGGAGCCTATGATACATTTTAAGCAAGGGAATCAAGTAATTAGACTTATATTTTTAAATGAACCATTTTTTAAAAAAGATTTTATTATTTTTAGAGAGAGGGGTAGGGAGAGAGGCAGAGAGGGAGAGAGACATCAATGTATGGTTGCCTTTCACCTGCCTCCAGCTACAGATTTGGCTGGAGACCTGGCTTGCAACCCGGTTATGTGCCCTGGCTGGGGATTGAACCAGCGACCTTTGGGTTCACAGGCGGGTGCCTTTTCCACTGTGCTACCAGCCAGGGCTAAATGAACCATTTTAGTAGAGGAATAAATTAGATTTTAAAAAAGAAAAAAAATGGCAGTTGCCTCTCCTTCTCCCTGAGCTTAGCTTTTACAAAATCTATTATGTTTGTGTAAACAATTAGTAGGCGAACAGCCAGGCCAGTGAAAATTGCCATGACTTACACCATCTTTGAAGCTAAACAAGCTTGGCTCGACAAGATGCTCTGGTGAAGTTAACTGTAGAAGGCCATCTGTTTAGTGACCGTTAAAGAGATTTTAAAGAAAACCGTGTATTTAGCACTCAGCTGGAATTCTGTGACAGGTACCTTGCCATGACTTGCTACTTGTAAAAAACAGTGTACCATAGGGAAGATAGTTCCGTTCCTTGAGACGTGGCCATACACTGAGCATCCTGAAGCTGGTTTCATTCCAATAAAAAAAAAAAGAAAGTGATATTTTTTTTCAATTTCACATTTTTATTTCTGTTCCCAAGGTCCTAACCTGACACTGTAACTTCAGCAGGTGAGTTTGCCCTGTAAGTCACAGAAAAACAAAGGCAATTTCATAATACGAATATCCTTAACTTCCTTTCTACCACATACAAATGTTGTATTCCTCTCCCTTCCCCAATTGTCCTTTTTATGCCACTTGAAATTGAAGTGAATCTTGCCTCTTAACTCTAATCCTCAAACTTAATTCTCCTTCCATCTCCTCACTCTTATGTTATTAGGGCCTCACTAAACCAATTGTCCGCCTCTTTATCTTCTGCCTCTCCCTTTTTGCTTAATCTCTCCACCAAACCTATTAAATACACTCAAGTCTTCTCTGAAAAAATATTTTTTAAGTTTTCTTACGTAATGATGGAAATGTTTACTGGGGTTTAATTTTATAGAACTCATGATTGGGAGTAAGAGGGGGAAATAATGAAGAGAGAGGGAAAACTGCCTCTTTTTTTGTTTGTTTTTTGTTGTTTTTGGAAAACTGTCTCTTTGATTTCACACTTACCTACCATACTCTCTCTCTCTTGCCTTCTGTCTTCTAAACATATTGGTTATGATCTAAACTTGCTACAGTCATTACCCCATTCCAATTCATTCACTAAATCTAGACTGTATCTTTGTCATAGTTGCTTTCCTTTCAAAGATTATTGAAGATTGTCCATCGAGTGGGCCTTTTTGAATCTTAGGTGGGGCAGGTCAATGTGAGCTGGAATTGGAATTTTTCCTCCCCCCAGGTCAGTTAGGCTCTGACAATATCCCAGCAGATGAGGCTCTAGGTACCAGTTTTCCCCAAGGGTGAGCCTGATTAAGAATAACAGAGTGCTCTGGTCTGTTTCTAAAAATATTCCTATCCCCTTATTCCCAGCAGAAGCTCAGGGTATTTTCCCCCAGTATGTATTTTGAGAGCCTGGTTGAGCTACGGGGGTTAAATCTCAAATTATGGTGGGGTTCTCCCTATGATCAAGGCCCAGTGGGGTTTTTAACCATTCAGACTTGTCCACACTGACCCTCCAGCTATCCATTCAGTACAATCCTGTTTTCCTACCTGGCACTAGTTCCTGTGGAGGTTTCTGCTGGGAGTCTCGGCTCTAGTAAGTCATGACTCCTGTATTCAGCTGTCTGTTTCTCCAATTTTAGGGGCAGAGGCTTACCCTGTGTCCTCACTTCTTTCCCAGATCCAAGTAGAGTTGTTAATATTTCAGTCTGTTCATCTTTTTCCTCACTAGGATGGAACAGTGACTTACACCCTCCTTACTTGGAAATTAGAAGTACATGAGTTTACTCTTGTATCTACCATTTTCCTGGACTCTTATGGTTACCAAACAGTAAGTGGGGCCCTGAAGCCTGCCGCCACCCTCTAGGTAAATTCTGGAGGCAAAGGTTTGGTAATAAAGGAAAGGAGTTTTTATTCAAAAACTACACCATTTTGGAATGAACAGGTTTCCAAACGCATTAGTCACTTGAGCCTATCAGTTGAAGCTAAACTCTTTAACTCCTAAGTCCCCTATCCTTCTACAACCTACATTCTGGCACATGTCATCATGCCTCTCCCACAGGTTCCTAAGTCACCTTACTTTCCTCCTGTTCTTCAACATGCCCCTCTCCCATAAGGCTGCCTCCCTCCCTTTCAAATTCTGGAAGTCACTTACACCTTTTGCCCTGGGGCAGTAAGTAGCACAGCTATTATTTAACTGTCAGCTTGCCATGGATATGCAAGTATCTTAAAAGCTGTATTATTTCCTTTCCCCACCCCCACCAAACCCTGGGCTGTGGGGACTTTGGGCATCCTCCTCAGCTCTGTTTCAGAGGGCTGTAGCCCAGGGCAGTGACTAGCTAAATACTAAACTTGATCTCTCTCTTCTGTCACATTTCCTCTTCCTCCAAGAGCTGCCAGTGCCCCTCTGTATTTTTTGCCCCAACATTGAGCTCTCCCTAGAGTGTTTTTCTCCCTTGGTTTGGTTATCTAGAGTTTAGGGGAGGGGATGAGTAGGAAAAAGGAAAAGGTTTGCTTAGAAGCCAGAAGCTCAGCCTGAGTGTGTGGAGTCTCTCTGATGTCATTACACTGGACAGGCGCAGCTGCTGCTCTCAGAGGAGCGATGGACAAACGGGCATCTCTGGAGGCAGTGTGCTTCTGCAGGAAAGGAGCATAAATCCAGAGCTCCACCTGTCTCCATGCTGTACCTGCAAACCCATGGGACTTGCCAGCTGCCGCTTCTTCACCAGCACAGAGCCACCTCTCTCTGTCCAGCAGTTCTTCCCAATCTTGACTTCAGTTCTCCAGACCCAGACTTTTTATTTTTTAACCTTCTGTATCATTTCTAGAATTAAACCAGAGGAGAAAATGGAGTAAACAGACCAACCACAAAGTCTGATCAGGTTTCAGACACTGACAAGCAAGATGACATGGATTTGGCTTTATTTGTCTTCAGTTTGTTTTGCTAAAACTCAAAAGCAAGCAACTCAGAGGATTCACACAAATGGGGGCAGGGGGACCAGCTCCCCAGGACCTCTCCAGTGCTTCATGAAGGGTGCCCATATCTGGTCAGCTACATGTGAAGGGGACTGCCAATCCAGCCAGAGTGCCCCATGGTACTCTGAACATGACCCACTGCCTTTTGCTGTTAGGTTGGGGCGGGGCCATGTTCCCAGACAAGGCCCACCAACATATAGGGCCATCTTTTGCCACAGGTGTGCTATGTCTTCTTGCTTCAAAGTTTTACTGAACGAAAACAGAGGTTTGGCTGTCTATTGTCACAAAAAGCCCGACTCATGAGGCAGGTGCTGATGCAAAAGGAAAGAGGTTTATTCAGGTGCCACACAACCTGTCAAAGACCATCTCAATCCTCACGCCCTTAGTTGTTATAGGGATAGGGAAGGGTGGGCTTTTCCTAATTCAACTAAATTTCTAGTTTTTGGGGAGCTTGAGGGGTCCTATCCATTCATCTTTCTAGCTTTCATAGCTCTATTTTACAACACACTCAGAGTAAAAACTTTCCATCCTGCCATCTTGGCCAATGAGTAGATTCTCACCCAATGCTCCAACTGTTCAATGGCAACAATTGTGTCTCTAGCAGTGGTCTACAGCATGTGATCTATTTCTACTGGGGCAGAAACCTTAATTTTTTTTCTTTTTTCCCTCATTTTTGTTTCTTTTACCAGTCATTCAAGTGCTGTATTTCCAGTGCTCAATGAACATTTGTTTTTGTTATTATTGTTTTATTTTTTATGAGTGACTATAGAGAAGTAAATGAGTTAACACAGTAAGTGTTAAACAGTTGACATCACAACTCACCAATGACATGTTTATTTGTAGAGCTGTCCACATCTGGGTTGTTAGTCTTGGCACAAATTTTATTCTGGAGTTGAGAAAATGCTCCATAGAACTGGAGCTGGGGGTGAGTGAGGGGATCCAAAGATCACAAGCAACTTAGAAACATGGTGGTTATTAGTTAAGAGAAAATTTGGGCTAGTTGTCAAGATGAGAGACACACAGAGTTGAGTTTGTTCTGGTCTGTTAGTAGAATTGTGGGATATTGGTAGAGTTATTGATTTATAGAAAACATAATATAACATAACAACATAAACATAACAAACAAAACCTGTCCCAGCAACATCTGATATGACTCCTGAACTTTCTTTTATTTGTGCTAGGTCTGGGCAACCAGTGATTAGGCGGGTTGTTGACATGAAAGGGGTGAGAGCAGCACCTAAAACACTACAGAACTGTGGAGAAAAACCCTACCTTGCTGCACTGTCTTCTCAGTATTACCATGGCATATCTCCAGAGGTTTGGAATGATGTGGCAGGCAGTCACCCCAGCAACATCTGTGAGAGAAGTCAGGGCAGGGCCATCTATTCCTCTTTGTTCCCAGGTATACAAGAAAATATTTTCCCACAGTGTTAGAAAGTTTTCTAGTCTCTAAAATTCTATCTACATTCAAATTTAATGAGACTATTAACTAAACTTGTTTTGTGTTTAAGAGTAGTTTTTAAGGCACACATAAAAAATAAATGATGGGCATATACAATTTAGTAATGGGTCATTATCCTCCTTTGAATAACCGATATGCAGCAATTAATAGGGGTTTCTCAGTTTAGAAATATTTTCAAAGAACCTGATAAAATACTAAGGAAAAAATGAAAAGTTAATTAGTTACTTTTGAAAAGTGCTTGGTTTTATTGTTATGCAATTTTTTGAGGTCATCTTCAAAAACAGGATGCTCATGTGTCCAAGGTGCTAAGTCCATCCGCTTGGTCTTTGGGTTCTAATTAACTTCCATGCTGGTTTGATTAACACTGACATTTGTATTTTTCCTAGTGGAAAACAGCCACTATTTGACAGAGCTTAAGTGAATCACCTTTTTTAAAGCAGATTTGACAATCACAAGGTTTGTCTCCTATGTGGTATCAAACATTTTGTCTAGATTTTGATATACATGACTTTTGTTAGTTGTAAATGTTATTATACAAACTGGATATTTCCCTTTATTTCTTCTCAAAAAGTCAAGAGGCTTTATTACTATGTTCCTAGAATAAAGGAATAAGCAACAACACAAAATGGGTCACTTCATTTATACTCAGTTCATTACATTATAACTTTAAAATAATCAGCATATTATTTATACTTTTGATGTCCACCTGGGTAGCCTATGCAGCACAGTAAGTTCTCAATTTCTTACCTGTCTCTAGGTTCCATCTGTCTTTGTCTCTCCATTTCAGCCACCTGTTCTATAGCACTGTCCTGAACATTATTACCATTCAATTGTGCTCTGTAGCCAAAATCATCTGACCAAAAACTCCACTTTATAGCCACAGTGACCTTCTCCCCTTCCAGCTAGAGAGGCATGATAGGTGTTTCTAATGGTTCTTAGGATGAGTGGAAAGGACAGAAGATAATTTAAAAGATCACTTCAGTGATAGAAAAGAGAATAAATAAAATTCTGAACCAAAATGGTAGTGAAGAAAGGTGAACAACAAAAATAAGAAATATTGCAGAAGAGACAGAACTTAGTTGAAGAGCCACTGTAAAAACTGAAGGAAAATTACTGTATTAGTTTTCTGTTGCTGCATAACAAATTACCACAAACCTAGTGGCTTAAACAATACACATTTATTAGGTCTAGTTTCTATAGGTGAGAAACTTGGGCATGACATTGCTGAGTATTATATTTAAGGTCTCACGAGCTGAAATCAAAGCAGCAACCCAGGTGCTTTTTCATCTGGTGGCTTGACAAAGGGAGGATCCACTTCCAAGTGTCCTCAAGTTGCTGGCAGGATTCATTCCTGCACCTGTAAAATTCAGGGCAGCTTGTTTCTTTGAAGTCATCAAGGGAGATTGTCTGCTGTTTTTTCTTTGTTTTAATTTCTTTTTATTTTATTGTATTACCTTTATCCCATTGCCAGCCACTGCTCTCCCCTGCCCAACCCTTCATATCCCCACTCCCACAGTCAATCCCATATGTTGTCCATGTCCATACTAGGTCATCCATACTAGTTCCTTGACTAAACTGTTCCCCTTCTTTGCCACTTTCTCCCCTCCTCCCCCTCACCTCTGCACACAGAAAGTCTGTTCCTTGTTTCCATGACTCTGATTCTGTTTTGCTTGTTTGTTTGTTTTGTTCATTAGTTTCCTGTATTGGGTGAGATCATATGATATTTATTTTTCACTGACCGGCTTATTTGCCAATGATACCAAGGGTCTGACCTCCAAAATATATATATATCACTTATATGACTCAACACCAGGGAGACAGAAAGTCCATTTAGTCATCAGAGAGATGCAAATTAAAACCACAATGAGATACCACTTCACACCTATCAGAATGGCCATCATTAACAAATCAACAAATCAACAAACAAGTGCTAACGAGGATGTGGGGAAAAGGGAACCCTGGTGCACAATTGGTGGGAAGGCAGACTGGTGCAGCCACTATGAAAGACAGCATGGAATTTTCTCAAAAAACTCAAAATGGAACTGCCTTTTGACTCAGCCATTCCACAGCTAGGATTATACCTGAAGAACCCTGAAACACCAATTCAGAAGAACCTATGCACCCCTATGTCTTCAGTGCCCTATTTCAAGACAGCAGAAAGCCACTTTTAAGGGACTCACCTGAGTAGGTCAGGCCCACTCAGAATAATCTCCCTTTTAATTAACTCACTTAACTGGTGAGGGACCTTAGTCACATCCAAGCAATCCCTTCATCTTTGCCATATTCTATCGTGGTTCAGTCCCTGGTCAGGGGACATATGAGAGGCAATTGATCAATGTTTCTCTTCCTTGTTACTCTCCGTCCCTTTTCTCTAAAATCAATAAGCATGTTCTCAAGTAAGGATAAATAATAACTAATAAATTATTTTAATAAAAGATCATTTTCTATATATAGTCATAAATAATGTAAACAAATAAGTGATGATAGCGGAAGTAATTCTAAAAATTTTAAGATTAATAGAGTTCATAATGGTTTTATCACAAAGCATATAAAAGTCTTTGTATGTGGGATTTGGATTTTTAATAAGACTTGATGGTGATATGCTAAAATCTAAGCATATTATTTCAGAGATAGACTGGCTAGTAAAAGATTAAAACCATAGAGAAACATAACATAAAGGACATAAGTAAATTAAAATTTAAAAATTTGTTTTGAAAGATTGCTGAATTCAAAAGCTTACAGAGGGAGATATTCAATAATTCTCATCAGTTTAACTTGATAACTTCTGATATGATAGAGTAGCACTTTGATTTGCTATGAATAAATGTCTATGTTAATTCCTAAGATAGGCATATAAGACTACATCAAAGATGTTTGTTTGAAAATTCTGGGTGTGTCCATGGCAAGATAGTTTTAAGTACCACTTTCTAGTGATAGCATAGCTCAAAAATTCAGAACTGGATAATGGTAAGAAGGGCAGATAAACAAAAAGTAAATCAAATAAAGTTAGTACTACATTTTTAATTGCAATTTCTTGAATGCACAAATATTGCCAACTGGTTTTTTTTCTAGTATACTTCTGGTATAAATATAATTCCAATACAATGCTGATATGAAGGAAGATTTTCTTTTTTTCTTTTCCAAATTATTGCCAACAAACACAACTATCTCTGAAATATATACGAGTCAGCAAACGTGTTTGGAAGTTAAGCTTTGTGTAAAGTATTTTCTGATCGTACATTTCATAGCCACAAGACAAGGAAAAACATTCTCAGGTTATTGTCAGATTTCAGAGCTTGAGCCAAAAGTATTTATGAACAGAGAGTGTCCCTTAACAAGAAAGTCTCCCATGAAAAAATTTCCAGCTAAACTAAATGGAAAACTTGATGTCATAGTGAAAATTGTGATTATGTGTAGGCTACTGTGTTAACTTAGGAGTTATTCTCTATTATTTTATAAATACAGAAGCTGATTATTTAAAAATTATTACTGTATGCTGAGGCATAATATTTATTAAGGGAGAAAGGTCTATTGAAAATGTTTAAACTAGCAAATAAATACATTTCTGGTTTGACTCTAGCTTTTTAAAAATGTGATCTTATAGCCAGCCTTACTTATTTGTCTGATGTCTTTGGTGTATATAATTATCTTAATACTTTCATGCAAAGAAGGAATCAAATATGTTTTTGATGTCAGATGAACCAAAAATAAAAAGTGAAATTGAGAAGCTTGAAAGGACAGAATTTCTACAGGTTGATATCTATTATGGTTAACATTAATTGTCATGATAATGATGATTGTTAGTATTGTTCATCTTCAAAAAGTTATCACCAAATAGCTCATAAATTTTTAATTTTTTATATTTTAAAGAATATTGTGAAATGTATATTATAAAATATTTAATATTTTATAGAATATTG
Source organism: Noctilio leporinus (assembly GCA_004026585.1). NCBI lineage: Eukaryota > Metazoa > Chordata > Mammalia > Chiroptera > Noctilionidae > Noctilio > Noctilio leporinus. Next base: position 94,193 of record PVIW01004809.1, on the reverse strand, counting down.
TGAAATGTATAATAGTATAAATTCATATTTTATATTATGAATTTCATCTTCCATCAACAGAAGAACACATAGAAATTTTCATATATGAGAAATTCATGGTTCTGGAATCCATTTCCTTTAAGTATAATTTAAATGTACAACTTTCCAGGATAAATTAATAAAATCAGCTACTGATGAAAGATTGAACATAAAATTTGAAAATAGAGCATCACTTACATTATTTTGTATTAAAATTAAAAACAACAACCTAAGTGTGCTGAAAATACTGTAAATCTTTCATTCCTGCCCATATACTTTGGTGAGACTAGTTCCTCTACTTTGAGTATTATGAAAAGAATAGAAACAAATTAGACTTGATTATCTCCTAAAAGTACATCATTATCAACAAGCTCTAATTAGATAATAGGCAAGAAACAAATTATTTTTACATTAAAGATAAAATTCTATATTTATGGTATTTATTCAAAGAGAACACATAGGGGGTAAATATGAGGAGTTGCTTTTTCACTTAACACTTTCTGTTTTTTATTTAGTTATAATCTCAGAATGCCACATAGCTATGAGTAAAATATCTATACTCAATGTTAATCATTAACAGGACATTTTCAATGCATTATTTAATTTTTATAATTTTTTATTTTATGCTATCTTATTTGTTTCCATTATATTTATCGAAATATAATTTTATGTCTGTTAAATCTTAAGATATTTATTTTATATACACTACTACCTTGATCTTTTATTTTTAATTCTCACATAATTTACATTTATTATATTTTACCAAAGTGTCAGTTGACAGCAGGTTTACAAATAAAAACTGGCCTTTCAATACACAGATGTTTTCAGAAGCACTGGTCTAGAGCATAAATAGAGACTCACAAAGAGGCTGAAACATGGAAAGAACAGAGCAAGCAAAAGACAGCCAGATGATAGTGAAGGCTCATAAAAAGATCAGAGAAGGAGCAAATTTGGAAGGGAAAAGCAGTAGTCACAAAGTGGAAACTTGGCATTTGGTCAGTTCCAAGGAATTTCAGGGTTTCAGGTGTCCCACTTCCGGAGGCTATGGCATCATAGTATGGAGGCCATTAATGTTGTGAAACTGGTTGGCTTGATGACAACAACATAGATGATAAAATCTCTGAGAGAAATAATCCGCCCCCCCCAAGCCATAAAAATTAAGTGATAAAGAATATGAAGATGTGGTCCTTGAAGCAAACAGTTCCTATCACAAATAGGGAGAGAAGGTTATCATTAGATGTCAGCAACTTCAAGGGAGGAGGGGTTGTTAAATGATTTGGTAAGGACCTCAAGGAAAAAGAAGTAAGATGCCCTTCCTTGCACCTTGAGTAGGAGGAGTAGGAAAAGAAATCACTTCCATTATAAATTATTCTAATGGAAATGGTACTTTCAGGAAAAGGTTGTGTTTCAGTTTCAGGGAACTAAAGCAGCACTAGAAAAGAAATGTAGATTGTAAAAGTTTGTGCAAGATGTAATATTTCCACCTCATAGGGAACGTGGAGTAAGGGAAGTTCCAAAGGTGATAAGTTCAGTTATGTCAGGGGAGGTCCAGCAAGTTGCATCAGCATTTACTTCATATACATTCAAGAGTGCTTACCTAAGGAAATAGGTGAACACTATGGATAAAAATGCTGAAGTTCAGAAGAAGTGAAAAATTGTGATGTTGCTGAAGGGAGAGTTGACTATCAAGAATTTCATTAGTAGAAAATTCTGTGCCACTAAGAGCATTATAGAAGGCAGAATGATTACCCACCCCTAAGGTCTGTCGTAATGCCCAGGACCTATGGATTTATTATTACCTTACATGGCAAAAATGACTTTACTAATGTGGGTGATAAAGGATTTTGAGAGTGATATAAGGGGAGTATCCTTGGTTATTAAGTGGAACCAATATAATCACAAGGTTCTTGTAAGAGGAGGAGTCAGATGAGGAGAGGTGCTAGTAGAAAGAGGACAGAGGGATGCAGTTGCGGACTTCAAAGATGAAGGAGGGTGCCAGGAACCAAGCAATGCAAACATCCTCTTGGAAATGAAAGAGGTAAGAACAAAGATTCTCCCTTAGAATCCCCAGAAGAAAGATATTCCCGTTGACACTTTAATTTTAATCCAGTGAAACCCACTTCAGACTGCTCACCTTGTAAAAGGTTAAATATATATCGTCTAAAGCCACCACTTTGTAGTAAACTCTTGATGAAACCATGACCCCCCTCGTGTACACACACACACACACACACACACACGTAATCACAGATTTGTAAATTCTTGCATTACACCCAAGATGTAAACCAGTGCAAAATTAAACAATTTTACTTACTGATTGTTTCTAAAGTTTCAATTTTGTATAAAGTAAATAGAATTAAAATGGCTTCTACTTAATTAGTTATAACAAAGAGTACAAGGTCTATCTATAACAAAAATAACATCGAAAGGATGGATGCAAAACAAATATAGTCAATCTCCTAAACGTTTTTTATTGAATTTCCTACAGTGACATTCATTCATAAAGCTATACAGATTTCAAGTGTACAAGTCAATAAAACACCATCTGCACACTGCATCATGTGACCATTGTCCCAAGCAAAGTCTCTGTCTGCTGCCATTTTCCCTGCACTTTGCCCACTTCTATCCACCTCCCAGCCCCGTTTCCTTGAGGCTATCACCAGTGTTGCCTGTGTCTACATGTTAATGTATATATGTTTTTTGCTTAATCCCATCACCTTCTTTCATTCAGTTACCCCTCCCCTGTCACAGCTGTCAGTCTGTTCCATGTATTCATACTTCTGTTTCTATTTTGTTTGACAGTTTATTTTGTTCATTAGATTCTACATATGAGTGAGCTCATATGGTCTCTCTCTCTGACTGGCTTAGTTCACTTAGTATAATAATCTCAGATCCATCCATGCTGCCACAAAAGTTAAAGAAATGCTCAAGTCAAAGTGTAAATACTCAAAATTATCATTTAAGAGATGAACCTCCCAAAGGAGATAATTTCCACATGATAATATAAAAAACATTCATAAGGACATGACTCAAAAGTAAAAATGGATAAAAGTCATTGCTGAGCACTTTTCAATCTCTTGGAAATGTATTCATTTCAAAAGCTAAGCAGGAATGTCACTACTAAGAGATAAACCCCAGAGGCTTTGCGCAAACATCTGTTTTCACTCTTGCTTGCATTGCAGTAAAGCCCTTGCTGTCCCAAGGCAAGGCTGTAGGCAGTGCCCACTAACGGTTCATTCATGACACATGTACTGTCTCCTCTTCTCTGCCTTTGACAGCAACCCAGTGCTTTTATTTACATGTTTATTAAAGTCACCCAGGTAAAACATTCTCCGAAAGTGTTTTCCAAATGTGTTTTCAGAACACATTTTATTTTAGTGCTTTCAAAATGTTTTGAGGATAATTGTTAGAGGGATGAAAAAATATACGTAGGAGCTCAGTCTGAGAATAAAAATCTGTTTTGGCATTTTAATGTCTAAAGATGCAGACCTGCCAAATGTTTGCTAATCAAGAAGCCGTGGAAATTCACAGCCAGTCCCCAAAATATAAAACAATTCTATTCACTGTAAAAATATGTTTACTGCATTTACTTACTGGCTGTTTAACACAAGTGTTTTTTGTCCCAAAGTGGAAAAGCTGGCAATTCTTTAATTTCCAAAGTGCTCATAGAGTGCAGCTGTAGAGATATAAGACTTTTGTTAATGGCGTATCAAGGTACCATTTGCTTCTCTTTTTTCAGATGCTGCCTTTATTTGAAGTCAACAGAAGTCCTCTCCCTTTTCCTCCTGGCACCGTTTGTAGTGTTTGTGTTCTCAGAAAAAGCACAAACCATCAGGGCATGGACTGATTTTGCTTTGAACCCATTCAGATGCAATGTTGACATTTTCTGGTAGCTTTACATTTTTTACTTTCTAATGTACCACAGTCTTCAAAAATAGCCCAGAGTATTGCGTTTGGGCTATTAAACATTAAAATATGTGTGACCCTGAGTAAAATACTAATAATAATTACAATTTTTAACACTTCAAACACAGACCTTGTATTTGAAGAAATTGTTTGGTCCATTTAAAAAGGCAATTTGTGTTTTTGGCTGAACAATAGTCTCAGTTCTCTTGCTGGATCCCAAATTTCCTTCCTAAAGGATCAGTGGACTAGTCCTTGTTGGTGTAATCTCAGCCTCTCAATGAATGCACAGTAATCAGAGGAAAAGATTATCTTTAATGTACGGGAATAAGGACTCCAAAAATCAGTAAAGTGATTCTGCTTATAAAACTAAATCAAGGTTACTGAGATTATTACTACCTTGTTCTCTTTAGGAATATGGAGGTTTAGTATTAAAGAGAGAAAAAAAATAGAAGTAAATTTTCCAGTAGCCACAATATCCAATAAATATTATCCGTGTGCACAAGGACTTGAGAAGAAGGAAAAAGATAAGAGAGGGACTTCAAAGGGTTAAGTCTGTAAGTGCATTCTGGAGTGGTGGAAGCATATGAATGACAGGGATTTCACCACATCACCTGGGGATCAGGGTTGCAGCAAAGCAGGCACCAGCTAAAGAGATGCTGAGGGTTCCCCACAAGTGAGAGGACTTCCTTAGAAACCCAGCCTTTTGAGCTTCCACCAATTAGGCACCCGTTTCACTCATATTTTGCTACCATCTCTTCTTGAACAGACTTCAAAGAAACTGCCAAAATAATCACTATAAAAGTCTTAGTGATTGTTACTTAGAGTGACTATCAGACTAATCCAAAAGAGTTCATATATCTGATTAGTAATATTCTTCTGAGTAAAATAGGAAGTTCAAAAAGATGTTTGATGAAACAGGTATTTGGGGTACTTATTTCTAAGACCATTTTAAACTTCACAGTAACCCTCTAAGGGAAATAAAACTCTTTATTAAAGCCTTAATTAGTTAAAAGGAACTCTAACAGGAAAACATAAAAGCCACACAGCCATTGCTGTCTACAGGCATTGGGATTTATAAAAGAATATCTAAGAAACAGAGGTAGGGCTGGAACATTCACAGATGTGTGGATTTAAATTTTTGCTTCCACACTGCACTTTCCAGCCACTGTATTGATGCAAGGCAAAAGACTCTAGAACATTCTAATGCACAACAGCATGCTGTGAATATTATTTTCCATCCATTTTTTTCTTCTAGGCCTTGATCATCTAGAAGATTGAATAGTCTTTTTGATTTTGGAAGGTGATGATGGGACATTATGTATAGAAGATATGTCAGGTCAGTGCTGACAGATCAGGGAGGAAGAAGTTTCAAAACTAAACAAGCTTATAGTTATAAAAGATGTAAGTTTTGGGGACCTAAGGTACAGCATGGTGATTATAGATAATAATAGGTATTATGTACTTGAGAGTTGCGAAGGAGAATATCTTAAGTGTTTACACCGCAGAAAAGAAATGGTAAGGGAAATAGTGCAAATGTTAACTAACACCATGGCAGTATAATTCTGCAACATATGAGTATATCAAATCAATGCATGTACACCTTAAATTTACATAATGCTATATATTGATTCTATCTTCATAAAGCAGAGGGGAAAGCCTAAATGGAGCATATGTTAATACCTGAGAAATGTGTCCCATGCATATATATTATCTTCAATAGTGCCTTAACCATCAGCTTAATTTTGTTCCCTAAGGTTTTAAAATTTTTATTGTCCATGCTATTATAGTTATCCCACTTTTTCCCTTCATCTTCCTCCCCACAATCTGCCCCCACTTTTAAAATCAGTCCTCTCACTATTGTCTGGCTATGTGTCCTTCATATATGTTTTTTGACAAATTTTTTCACCTTCTTTCATTCAGTCCCTACCTCCTCCTTCCCTCATATAGCTGTCAGTCTGTTCCATGATTCTATGTCTCCATGTCTATTTTGCTTATTAGTTTATTTTTTCATTAGATTCTTCTACTAAGTAAGATAATATGGTATTTTTCTTTCAATGAATGGCTTAGTTCACTTAGCGAAATAGTCACCTGCTCCATCCATGCTGTCCCAAAAGGTAGGAATTCCTCCTTTTTGTTGCATAATATTCCATTGTGTAAAAGTACCAGTTTTTTATCCACTCATCTACTGATGGGCACTTAGGCTGTTTCCAAATCTTAGCTATTGTATATACCACTGCTATGAACGTAGCAATGCATAAACTCTTTAGAATTGGTGTTTCAGTATTTGGGTTTATCACTTGCATGGAATTGCTGGATCAAAATGCAGTTACATTTTTAGTTTTTTGAGGAAACTCCATACTGCTTTCCACAGTGACTTCACTAGTCTGCATCCCCACCAACAGTGCACTAGGGTTCCCTTTTCTCCACATTCTTGCCAGAATTTGTTTGTTGATTTATTGATGATAGTCATTCTGACAGGTCTGAGGTGGTATCTCATTGTGGGTTTAATACGCATCTTTCTGATGGCTAGTGATGGTGAGCATTTTCTCATATGTGTATGAGCCATCTGTATGTCTTGCTTGGAGAAGTATCTATCTATTCACGTTCTTTTCCCATTTTTTAAAATTTGATTATTTGTCTTCTTGATGTTGAGTCATTTAAGTTCTTTATATATTTTGAAGATTAAATCCTAGTCCTATGTATCATTGTCAAATATGTTCTTCCATAGTCAGTTCCCTTTCCATTTTGATGATGGTTTCTTTAGCTGTAAAGAAGCTTTTTAATTTGATGTAGTTCCATTTGTTTATTTTTCCTTTATTTTCCTTGCCCTAGGAGATACAGCAGCAAAAATATTGCTACACAATATATCTGAAGTTTTACTGCAGAAGTTTCCCACCAGGAATTAAGCATTTTATCCAGTTTGAGTTTTTTCTGGTATATGATATAAGATGTGGTCTAGTTTTATTTATTTATTTTCTGCATGTACCTGTCTAGTTCTCCCAACACCATTTATTAAAAAGACTGTCAATTCCATTATATGCCTCTTTCTCCTTTGTCAAATATTAGTTGACCATAAAAACACAGGTTTATTTCTGGGCTCTTTGTTCTGTTCCATTGATCTATGAGTCTATTATTACACCAGTACCAGATGGTTTTGGTTACAGTAGTCTTATAGTATAGTTTGATATCAGGTATTGTGATCCCTCTAACTTTGCTCTTTCATAAGATTGCCAAGACTATTTGGGGCCTTTTTCTGGTTCTATATACATTTTTGGAATATTTGTTTTAAATCTGTGAAATATATCATTGGTATCTTAATAGGAATTGCACTGAAGTGATAGATTGCTTTGGATAGAATAGACATTTTAATGATGTTAATTCTTCCAGTCCATGAACATGGTATATGCTTCCAATTATTTGCCCCTTCCTCAATTTCTTTCTTTAGTGTCCTATAGTTTTCCAAGTTCAGATATTTTACCTCCTTGGTTCAATTTATTCCTAAATACTTTATTAGTTTTTGTTGTAATAGTAAATGGGATTATTTTCTTACTTTCTTTTTCTGATAGCTCATTTTTCATGTATAAAATGTCATCACAAAAAAAAAAAAGAAAGAAAAAAAAATGTCATCAATTGCTGAAAATTGACTTTTATCCCACTATTTTGCTAAATTCATTAATTAGGTTGAGTAGTTTTTTGGTGGAGCCTATAGGGCATTCCATGCACACTGTCATGCCATCTGCATATATTAATAGTGAATTCCTCATTTCAGATATTGTATTCTTTATTTCCAGTTGGTTCTCATCCATAACATCTATGTCCTTTTTCATGCTTTTGTAGTTCTCATTAAGTTCCTGGAGCATCCTTATAACCATTACTTTGAATTCTATACCTGATAATCTGCTTGCCTCTATTTCATTACCTCTTTTTCTGGATATGCCTCCTTTTCTTTTGTTTGGAGGTTGTTTCTTTGTCTCCCCATTTTAGCTGTCTCTCTTTTTGTTTGTTTCTATGTGTTAGATAGAACTACTTTGACTCCCTGTATTATGAGGTTGGCTTATATGGTAGGAGTCCTGTGGGATCCAGTGCTGCAGACTTCTTGATCTCCTAATCTAGATGCTCTAGAAATGCCCTTAGTGTAAATTATGTGTGCTTTCCTGTTGTACTTGGGTATTGAATGTTGTTGGTTTGTTTGTTAGTGGGGTTTCCCCTCTGGCTAGCTGACTGACAGGGTCAACTCCTACCATATCATTTTCACTGTTGTTCAGATACAGGCAGAAATCAAAGCCAAACAACACACAAATGAACACACCCATCATGGGTAATTTCAATAACAAAAGATTAGAGAATAATAAAAGTAGAAAGAGAAATGGAATATTAGGGAAAGGTACAAGTAAAGAAAATAAAAGAAGACCAGGCTCTGTCTGGTGGCACAGTGGATAAGGCGCTGGCCTGCGAATCCAAAGGTCACTGGTTCCAGTCCCAGCCAGGGCATGTAACCAGGTTACAGGCCAGGTCTCCAGCCAGGTCCATGGCTGGAAGCATGTGAAAGGCGACCATACATTGATGTCTTTCTCCCTCACTGTCTTTCTCCTTTCCCCTCTTTCTAAAAATAATAAATAAAATCTTTAAAATAAAAAAATAAATAAAAGAACAGCAAAGGACAGCAAAGTGATCATGGGAAGAGAAAATTTGTATTATTTCAATACAAACAATGAACTGAAAGAGGGAAACAAAAAGTGACCAAAAAAAAAGAGAAAGAATAACAAAAAGTAAGACAATGAAAGAAGGGAATAATGGGGTAATCAATGGTAAGAGTAAAATAAGAGATATGGAAGACAAAATAAAGCCATAAAAATAGAAAAAATAGAAAAATAGAAAAAAAAAGTCTATGAAAAAGAAAAACATTGAAAATATGAAAAAGAACAAAGTGGAATTCATCTAAGCATAATTTAATGATTGCCTGCTGGCGTCTCCTTTTGGATACAGCTCTGATGTAGTATGAAGCTGGTATAATTAAATGTCAGGTGCTGTCCATACCTAGCCATCAGCAGTCTGTTTGAAGTTACAAAAGACCTATAGTTTGTAGCTGATTCCTCTGTTCCTGCCTGTGCCCATGATGGGCCCAGCTGCTCTGTTAAGCTGGGTTTTTATCAGCACTGGGTCCAGAGGTGTGTCAGCAATCAAACCAAGTCACCATAGGATCTTTCTCTGCCAGTCTCTGCCTGCAGGCTTTATGTCTGTCAGTTTTAAACTAGTCCGAGACCTCACTGTTTCTGAGAAGGCTTCAGGAAGAACTGGGGCGGGGGGAACTCCTGGGTCTCCCCTGACAAATACCTTTAAGAATTCAGAAAAGGTGGTGGGTGTATTCCCATGACCCCAAGCCACTAGTCTGAGTCTATCCAAGATTTTTCCCCTGTACCCAGCAGAGTGAAGCACTTAGTAGGCTAATGGATCAGCAGAGCCCAGAGTTTAGGTCTTCCAGAAACTGGGAGGGTGTTTCTATGTCTCTCCCATGAGGAAAAATCAAGAAAATGTACGGTGTAGCCGTGCCCTATAGCCCGTTTCTGACATTCCCCTGAGTCTGAGTATGTTGCTACCTCCTCAGCAGGGGTTAAGATTCAGGATGGAAGAAAAGAAAAGAAAAAAAAGAAGAAGAAAACAGACAAGACAAAACACAGAACTAAACAAAAGAAAAGAAAAGTAAAAAGATGCAAGGTGGGAGAGAGCAGGATTCAAGTTTTGAGGGATTGGTATCTTACAGGATAAGGTAATTGCTTTTCCCCTGGAAGGGTCCTGCTCTTCTCAGGAAAGATGGTTGCTGTGTAATCCAGGTATATCCCAGCACATCAAACCCACCTGTTGCCTTTTCACATCTCTCCCCAGTGTCTCCCACTCCAGATTCACCTCATGTAACTCCAGTCTGTGCTGTTCTCCTTTCCCTTGGGACTAAGGCGAGTGGTTGCAAACACAAAACCTGTGCTTTGGCCCCTTTAAGAATTAAGAAAGAAAAAGAAAAAAAATATATAGAGGCTTTGTCCCCAGTGGGTCTTGTCACTCCCTAGTAAAGACAAACCTCATGGTCTTTCACCGAGGTGCTACATGGTCTGCTGGCCCTGGCACTGGGGTTCTGTGCTTGGGAGCCTCATTTGTGGTTCCAGTTTCTTTCCTTTCAAGGGGAAGCTTCTCAAGCCATGCTGCCACCTTGGCCTGCCTCCCTTGAGAATGGGCTGGCCCCTTTAACAACTTCACGCATCCTACTGATCACAGTGGGGTTTTTTTCTGTTCTTGATTAAAAGTCTCTTTTTGGGGTAATCTTATTTCTGGTATCTAGTCCTCTCTTTAGTTGTATTTCCAATTTGGTGCTGGGAGGAAGTGCATGATATAGCCTACTAATATGCAGCCATCTTGCAACCTTTCTCCCTCTATAATTTTCTTTCAAGAAAAAATTGTGAAAAATCAATGACATATTGAAAAACCAAATTTGAGCTGAACCCAAACTTAGCCACAAGAGTGATGTGTGCATGTACGTGTATGTGGTGTGCGTGCGCAGGTGTGTGTGTATATATGTGCCTCTGTGTGTGTGTGTGTGTGTGTGTGTGTGTATGTGTGTGAAGAGAGAAGAGGAGGAGAAAACAGCAGAGGGATGTGAACTCTTCTTGTGATGAGAGCTAGACACCTGATGTGCTCCTCGTCTAGCCTTGCAACTGACTGATCAAATGAGAAACTGTTTTGCTCCATTTCAGAACTGATTGACATTTTAATTATTCTACAGCTGGAAGTGTTAATCACACCAGAGAATGAGGGGATAATTCCCAGCTGGTAAAATTTCACACAATATTTAGCAGGCACCAACATGCAGATAGTTTCAATCATTTGGTAAAGAAAAAAAAGTATTTTTAATTCCTTCACAAATTAAACCTGCAACAGTAGATCTACACTTAAAAATCTTTAGCTGTGGTCTAAACTTCTCATTTTTGATTGTCAGGGAGTCAAAACACTTTATGAATCTGATGAAATTACAATTTTAAATACAACTAATTTGAATAGGGTGAGATGATTAAAATAAATTAAGGTAATTGAATTTAGTTTTGTTTATAAAATGTGAAAATGTTTATAAAATGTATGGGAGGCAGCTGATTGATGCCACCCCCCACCCCTCTAAAATCAATAAATAAGTCCTTGGACTTAAAAAAAATCACCTACCCTAAGATTCCTAAAACTCCAATTCAAAAGAACCTATGCATTCCTATGTTCATAGCAACATTATTTACAATAGCAGGAAAAAGCCTAATAAGTGTCCATCAGTAAAGGAAAGAAAGAAGCAACTCCTACCTTTCACTATTGCCTGGAACTAAAGAGTATTATACTAAGTTAAATAAACCAGGCAGTGAAAGACAAATACCATATGATCTCACCTATAAGAGGAACCTAATAAATGAAGCAAACAAATGAGCAAAATAGAACCAGAAGGATGGAAACAAGAAACAGACTAATAGTGACCAGAGAGGAGCAGGGCAGAAGATAAGAGGGGAAAGGGAAGGGTCTATTCAAAGAACATGTGTAAATGATGCATGGACATAGACAACAGGATGGGAATTGACTGTGGGAGCAGGGGTGGGCAGGGTAGGGGAGAACAACAGGAGAAAATTAGGACAACTGTAATAGAACAACAATAAAAAGAAAAGAAAAGAAGAAAATTAAATAAATACTAAAATAAAATAAAATACTACACACAAAAAATATCTCCTAGAGTGATTCTCTCTTAAAAAAAAAAAAAAAAGTCTAGAGAGCAACTCATAGTGTTTCTGATTTCATAGCTTTGGAATAAGCCACAGGGATCTGAATTATCACAAAGAACTCTTGGTAATACCTAAAATCAGACAAGTTTGGAAAATACTGGAATGTATATTTGGGTTTTTAAATTAAAGTTTATTTAGTTCTATTTGCCTCTATAGAAAATAACTTTCCCCTCCAAGTACTAAAAGATGGAGACAACTACTGAAGTTAATTAAAATAAAGAATTTCTGCCTGCCAGTTTAGGTGGTAAAAAATAGATTTGAATTTTTTCTATTCTAATACAAATTCTGGTTTTGACATGTAATAAAACTTTTGACAGTCAAATGTTTTTTAGGTTTTAAGTTAGCTATAAACCTAAGAGTGTGAATGCACCTTCCTCTAAACAAAAAGAAAAGTTTTCACCAGAAAAAACATTCTAAGAAAAATATTATTAACTTAGATATTAACATTTTGCCTTCAAAGCAAGTTTTTCTCTAGATTTTTTCTAATCTGTATAAAAGTGTCAGGCTTCAAAAATAATTGTGAAGATATTTTGAATCCATGTGAAATACATAGCAACAAAGTATGCCAGTGTCCCTGATTAATTAGGGGGAGTCTTCAAGGAAAGGGCTGAGCTGTACAATGTCTAATTCTATATAGAGTGTTACTGTGAACAGGTTTTAGTCTAAGTAAATAAAGCAATCTTGATATTGCTATTATTATTATCACCATTATAATTTCTGCTTTTAAGGAGATAAAAAATATAGTGAAAAATAAATTATCCAAGGTTATGCATTTATTAAGGTATTAACTAGCAAATCTGTAAATGAACCTATGAAGTCTGATGAATAATAATTTTAAAAACGCTACCTTCCTGGCTGATGTGGCTCAGTGGATTGGCACTGGCCTGCAAACACAAAGGTTGCTAGTTCGATTCCCAGCCAGGGCACATAACCAGGTTGCAAGCCAAGTCTCCAGCCAGGTGATAGATGGAGGCAAATGAAAGCCAACCATACATTGATGTTTTTCTCCCTCTGTACCTCCCTCACTTCCTTTCTCTCTAAAAATAATAAATAAAACCTTTAAAAAAATAAAAATAAAAAACACTACCTTTACTTCTATGTTACACTGCCATATCATTTTTATCTTTCTCCTAAAAATAATTCTCAAATGCAACCATCATTAAATTGGAATCCTTCATAATCCAATAGACCATTGTTTTCCAATTTGGGGATAAAAACTTACAAAAATTGACAGCCCTCCATTCAACTGACTATGGAGTATTGATGTGTCAGAGTTTCTCCAAGCTTCTGCTGCTATTATAGCTGGCTGGTTTTAAACTGAGGAAGGTAAAGAAAGATTGGTGTATCAGTAAATGGAACTGGCTTTTAGAACTAAAGGTTTAGGAACATATTCTCAGAAAGCCTTCAAGTTGTAAAATAAATGAGTCTGGCTGGGTTATTCTTTAGAGATCTTTTAACTCAACTGAGGAAGCAGAGGCTAGATTGGTGGTGATCTCCACACTTGAATCACTTTCCAATTCCACTCTCACTTCCTCTTTCCTATCCCTATGCTTCAGCTTTCAGGTGTTTTTTGGTTTTTTTTTTTAATATAACTATTTTATTTTATTGTTGTTCAATTATAGTTGTCCCAATTTTCCCCCTGTTGCTCTCTTCAGCTTTTAATTATAACAAGGAAGTGGTTTCTTGTTCTTTTTTTATCTAACTTTTAAAGACAATATAATTTTTAAAAATTAACATCACTGTCTCTAATACCTATCTTGTTATAATAGAACAAAGTAAGTTTAGCCTTATTTTTTAGAATAAGAATTACCTTTAGACTAAGAAAATTGTACTTTATGAGGGGTGTATGTTCTGAATTATTTTAAAAGAAACACTCTGCTCAGTCATAAAACTCTTAGACCCTTGGATTGCTGATTTATAAACTTGAGATTAACATGCTCTATCTCTTTATGCCTTGGTTTGTAATGCAGTTATGTGGGCTTCTTAAGCTATTAAGACATTATCATTGACGTTGCAATTTGTGTATATGTTTTATACCTCATTAAATTCTCATTTTGCTAGCTCACAGCCTAGGCTTCAGCATAATCTCATAAGAAAAATATAAAATCATCACAGGGAAGGTTGATGGTTGAAACCTTTGCCCTCGATCAATTGATTTATTGGTGACAATTGCCTTAGAGTCCAATAGAAGTTTTTCCATGGCACAATTCAGATAACTCCTCAAAGCTGAAGTTTAGCATTCTATCAGTAAATCTGTCTTAAAATAGATTGTGTAAATAACACATAGAATAACATTACGGGGTTTTTCTTTACAAGATTAAAGTTTTAGATTCTCTAGTAACAGTAAATGGATAAATTTGTAATTGATGCTACTTCCCACTTCTGCAGTTTATAATCAGCAAGGCAATTCTTCCCTCTCAATATTAAAATGTTATCATTGAGAGATGCCTCACATGATTCCAGGCACTTATGATTGTTTGGACTTTTCCCTGACCAGGTGATTAACCCCAGCCCCTGGCTCATTGCCTCCCATGCAGTGGGAGACCAAGAAAGACCCATTGGCTGAAAATAGCCATTTGATGTAACGAATTCATTGTTACCTAAGTAAAAATATATTACTATCCAAAGTCTACAGGAGGAAGGAACAGCTAAGTAAGAGATTCATTAATTGTTCTCGAACACTTCTATTTACAAAACTATCTGTTTATTTAAGCATATTTGTGTATGTTCACTTATTTAAAGAAAGGTAAACTTGAAAAACATCTATGGAGTTTGAATTCTTTATATAAGGTTGTTATTCACATAATTATTTAAATAGGGTTTTTTCAATACTTAAGATATTAATATTATGAAGGGTATATAAAGACAATTCAATTACAATTTCTTTGTTGGGGACTGCTTTGTGTGGCATCAGAAACTGTAGCATCTGCGCAAACCAGGCATAAGAGATTACTTTTTCAATCTGGCTATAAAGTGTCAAATGTTTGTCCCAAGATTTTCAACTTCTAGTTCCTTCTGTCAGCTATAGTAACTGCTTTTGGAATATTCAGCCCTGAAAATTTTGCAAGATATTAGCTATAGTTTATGTATAAATTATTATATGTCTTAATCTAAAAATCCCGCTGGCCATCAGAGCTGGGTTTTCCTGACCCTCATCTGACTCCAGATAGTGAGTCAATCTTAAGGATCATGGGCAGAGGAAAGAAGTACAGGAAATTTTTCTTAGGAGGTATATATAAAGCCATGCTCTGAAGAAATCAACCTCAAATACAGCTTGCTTTAAGGCATATATAAATTACAGCAACTAGGAATATTTCTTAAATAAGTAATGGAGTGTGTCAACACAATAGTGACATTTGGAAAAGAATAAACCAATGGCAGTGAATAGATATTTGACAAAGAACAAATGCCAAATTAGATAAATAGTTTAAATTTTGGATACAAGAAGAAAATAAAATAAGGTATTCTTTGCAGAATGGTTCTTCACCAAAAAAATGGCTTTGTCATTAAAAAGTTTTCTATTGCTCCTAATCCAGATTTTTCCAGCTAGTTTCAGACAGAGACCACAGTTAAAGGAGAACATTAGTTGGTTGCAAATAAAACACCTCTGGTTCCTTCACAGCCAGGATCAATGCCTGAGTGCCTGGTGTCCAGTGCAATGTCAAAGACATAGTAGCCGATCAATAAACATTTGCAAAATTATAAACGAAATCTGCATCACGCTGAGAAAAAATGCTATTGCCTTTTAAAAACTCAGCCTTTTAGCAAGGTGGCTAGAAATGTCACAATACTTTCTGTGAAGTATCATTTACCCATAAATGTTGTGACATTTATTTTAACACAGTCTCACAAGTGTGTTTTGTAAGAAATTTGGTCCCCACATCTGACTTATTTCTGCTTTTATTTTCAGGGATACTTTATGGAAGTCACAAAAGCACAAGAGGGTTTTTTAAAAATACGTGTTTATGAACTATTCTAAATTTTATTTTTCTTATAAGCTAGTATAATATTTTTCTTGACAATTTTACTATATACATTCCATTTTTTTTTCTGAAAGGGACCAGAACTTTGAACTTAATATTTGTTTGCCCTTTTATGTTAGCTGGTATACAAGAATGAATAGTGCACAGCACACAGACCCTAACAGGCACACAATCCGGACACAGTCTTGCCTGAAGGATAATACCGTTGCTTGTATAGTTATGACATACTTCACTTAGTAAGCCCTATATTAGTGCACTCAAAATATTGTATTGCACAGGAATAATTACATACATAGCATCATTGTAAATTGAATAACTTTAGGGGAAAAATTAGGAGCCATATGACTGAAATGCCGATATTTACAATTTTACAGTTTTCATAGAGAACCACGTGCAAATGAAGCTTGAGTTAAAGCAAGATAAATGTATGAACATCATGTTCTGGATAGAGGATAGTGTGTCTTCTGGAATGGGTGTTGATAATGAAAGAACTGAGGAATTTTGCAATCAGCATCTGGTGCAAGTGATGAGGGAGAAGGAACCCTCACAGGGATGTGTTTTATTTCTGAGGCAGATTTTTGAGAAAGAGGGTGAGGATCATGTGCTTACATTTCTCAAGAGCTTGGTGTATTTTTGATTGTTTGAACATGAATAAGGATGGCTGGTTAGTGTCAGACTAGCAAGCCCTGATCAGATCAGCTGTTCAGTAGGTTGAAGTTGCTGAGAAGCTGCCCTCCACCCAGTTGCTATAAGTGAGTGTGGTATGCACGAGCTCATAACAAGGCAGGCACTGCATTTTTAAGAAAATGCAACAAAAGGTGACAGTACAACCAGAGGAAAATGGATTCAATGGTGAGTCCCCCTAAGAACTCAGTTACCAGCATTTAAATTCCCTTGTTCTAAAGTTAAAGTTATCCCAGGTTCTAGAGCAGAACTGACCCTATAGATGCGATGGGTATGAGGAAAAGGGCACCGGGACGGAGAGAAGCCCAGGGTGGAAAACCACTATTAACTTTACCCTCAACTTTGGACCATTTTCTAGCACTTCATTTAGATTATGACTTTCTGAATGCTCAAGGGCAACTTAGTGTAAGGGGTATGCCCCTTCCCTTTTTAAAAAGGCAAATGTTTTTTCAGACCCCCAGATTGTTTCTAATACATTAACTTTAGGTGGGGAAGACTTCACAAATGACCAAAGAAATGCTAATATTGGTATGCTATTACTTCTGAGGGACTTATCAGAATTCTAGCACCCTTAGGAAATGAAAAATAAAATAATGGGTCTTTCAGTAAGTATATCTTGAGGCTGTAGCATTGTGTTGGGCACAGAAATATAGTGGTGAACTAAGGGGTCATGTTCTGCAACTTCACCACACGTCCAATCCAGCAGGAAAGGTAGAGCTAGGAAAGGGAAAAGGCCAAGTTCTGGAGAAGCACACAGCCAGGATCCTTATCTGTGGAATGAGTCAGCAAAGAGGATGAGAAGGTGGAGGCATAGGGGAGGAGGGCAGGAAAGATTATTTCCTGCAGAAGGAGCAATATGTGTGGAAGATTAGAAGGAAGAGAGTGAGTGGAACTTGGGGAAAACTGAAAAGTCAGCCTTCCTATAACTCAGAGCAACAAACAGTTTGGCCGAGTATATAGGAGATATGGTTTTAGAATTTGACGGGACTAAATCAGATTCTAATTTAAGAGTTGTGATGGGGTCTAAGCACCTGCATTTTTAAAGCCTAGACTAATGGTTATAAAGGGGAAATTCAGTGATTAACAAGCTCTGTCAGTGCCATGAAATTCTTTCTTTTAAGGTGCAAACCTACCACTCAGTGGTATCTTATGGTTAGCTGAGCTGACCCCCACTTCCTAGGTGTCTGGGCATTGGTGAGCAGACCCAGGAAACTGATGGGAATGAGATTCCGGCCAGTTTCAACCACTGTAGTTACCTAAAGTTCTTATGACAAAACGCCTTGAACCATATAGCCCCAAGTTCCACCCAGCTCGTTTTATGTATTTATTTTTAATTTATTTTAAGATCTTATTTATTATGTTTAGAGAGGGGAAGGAAGAGAGTTAGGGAGAGAGGGAGACATCAATGTATGGTTGCCTTTCACCTGCCTTCAACTACAGACCTGGCTGGAGACCTGGTTTACAACCTGGTTATATTGCCCTGGCTGGGAATCAAACCAGCAACCTTTGGGTTCGCAGACCAGCTCCTTATCATCCACTGTGCCACCAATTAGGGTCACCCACCTCATTTTAAAAAGCATCCACAGCTATTATGATGCTGCTACTGCTAAAGGACCACTTTGCAAATCACTGACATAGAGTTTGAAACAGATTACCTTTAAAAGGAGTGTGCAGTTTTTAAAGAAATTTTGTTTTATTCATGTACTATATTTGAAATTTTAAAATGCTGATTAAAAAAGCAAAATCAAATGATGGATTTTGAAATGTTAAGATTTTCTTTCTACAAAAATAATGCGACTTTTTTTGACCTATTGATTTAAGGGATTGCTTTAGAATTATAAAATACTTACCAAACAGATTTCTAAATATCTGTTTTCACTCTTGAAAAAAAGTTTTTGATGATAGTGAAAACACTTAATCCACTCAGGGGATTAATACCATGTAAAGTTTTATGTCTTAAAACTGAATTCATTTTTGTCACTGGCATTGAACACAACAACATCTGTAAGCCATTAAAAGGAAATTCCTTTGGAAAGCATTATAGTTAAACTTTACTACATGATTTTCACATGAAATAAAGTCACTTATACTTTTCATAATGTTTTAAGAGCAGCTATGACTTAAATGAATAAGAATAAACTATATTTTAGTCAATATACTATAAATCAAATTCCATGAATTATTTTTCTAGTACATAGTAATTTCTTGAAAGGCTTTAAATGTTAATTTTATATTAAAATGATCATACTGTTATTGTCATTAAAATTATCCATGTTTTAAAATAACACTCTAAACAAAAGTAAATAAATTCTTTGAAAAATTAGTCCTCTTGTTACCTGCTTAAAAAAATTCTGTATAACATCCAATCATTTTTCACAATAAAAAATATTTTACACAGTTATATAAGGTCTTAAAAAGTAGCACATACAACAAATCCTGTTTCCTCACATATTTTAAAACTAATTTCAGAGCTCTGTAAATTTTTTTTTTTAAGATTTTATTTATTATTTTTAGAAAGAGGGGCAGAGAGGGAGACAGACTTCAATGTATGGTTGCTTTTCACTTGCCTCCAGCCACAGACCTGATTGCAACCTTGTTATGTGCCCTGGCTGGGGAATCGAACCTGCGGCCTTTGGGTTTGCAGGCCAGCACCTTGTCCACTGTGCTACCAGCCAGGGCAGAGCTCTGTAAGTTTTAAATACATACATTTATATACATATAATTTTGCTCCCAGAGTATGTTAAAAGTCACATATGAAAGTCCAATATTGATGTAACCTGTGTAAAATTAATACTTCTTAAAAATAAGAAACACTAAATTTTAAAAGGTGGCCAACTATTTTGAACTTTTTTCTTAATGAAAAATAGTAATAAAAAAATTAAGTGAACCCATTTTTTAAAATTTGTATGAAAACTTTTATATGCCTATAATCCTGTTTATTCATGAATATACTGTATGTTCCCCTGTATTTGTATGCCAATTGGAAACAGCCTGAAAAGAATAAAATATGTAAAAAGAAAATGAATTATCCCCTTTCCTTAAATAGCAGAAATATGTATCATTTCAAGAGATCAATAAATAGTTTTACAAGAAACCGCTTAACTTTAGGAAGCTCTGATAAATGTTATAAACCAAAAACCTGCTTTCTGGCATGGTTCTCAGACATTTTGAAGTCTTTTAAAAAAAGCTCTGCAGTATTTGACTTGTACTCATTTCACTGCCGAGTCAGGACTTGGAGATAGGAGGTGGAGTTGAGGCAAGGGGAAAAATGTTGCCATTTCTTCTGTCACAATTTGATCTCAAGATAATACAGATAAGCATTGATACCCCACACCCAGAACATATATACTTCATTTAAAAATTACAATTTTAAGTCCATTCTATTTTTTTTAGTTGCTTTATTACAGTTGTAATAAAGTTTTCCCTTATTGCTCTTCCCTGCCCTGCCCAAAACCTGTTCCCACAGTCAATCTCCACCATGTTGTTCATGTCCATGGGTCATTTATACCCACTCCTTGCCTAGACACTTCCCGTTCTTTACCCCTTTATCCATCAGTCCCCACCTCCATCCCCTACTTGCCTCCCATCTGATTGTGGTCAGTCAGTTTGTTTTCATGACTCTAATTCTATTTTCCTCAGTTGTTTGTTTTGTTCATTAGGTTCCACTTAAACATACACATTGGTATTTGTCTTATGCTGCCTGGCTTATTTCACTTCATTTAATACTCTCCAGCTTCATATATACTGTAGTGAAAGGTAGGTGTTCCTTCTTCTTTCTGCTAAGTAGTATGTCATTGTGTAAATGTATCACAGCTTTTGATCCACTCATTTATTAATGGGCACCTAGGCTGTTTCCAGCACTTGGCTACAGTAAATAGTGCTTCTATGAACATAGGGATGCATAGGTTCTTTTGAGTTGGTGTTTCAGGATTCTTAGGGTGTATAATTCATCAGTAGAAATACTGGATCAAAAGTTCCATTTTTAGTTAGTTTTTTAAAAGATTTTATTTATTATTTTCAGAGAGAAGGGTAGGGAGGAAGGAAGAAAGGGTGAGAAGTATCAATGTACGGTTGCCTTTCACCTGGCTAGAGACCTGGCTTGCAACCTGGTATGTGCCCTGACTGAGGAATGGAACCAGCAGCCTCCGGGTTTGAAGGCTGGAGGCAATCCACTGAGCCACACCAGCCAGGGCTCCAATTTTAGTTTTTTGAGGAAACTCCATACTATTTTCCACAGTGGCTGCTCCAGTCTGCATTCCTACCAACAGTGCACTAGGGTTCCCTTCTCCGCATCCTTACAAGCACTTGTTGTTTTTTCATTTGTCCTCATTATGATTTCAATTTGTATCTCTCTAATGGCTAATGATGTTGAACATCCATTCATATGCCTGTGGGCCCTCTGTTCATCCTCCTTGGAAAAGTGTCTGTTCAGGTCCTTTGCCCAGTTTTAAATTGGATTTTTTACCTTGCTGGTGTTAAGTTACATGAATTCTTTATATATTTCGGAGATTAAACATTTGCCTGAGGTTTAATTGACAAATTAAACATTCATTGACAAATATGTTTTCCTATAAGGTTGGTTCCCTTTTTATACTGCTGATGTTTTCTATAACCAAGGAGAAGTTTTTTTTTTAATTTTATGTAGTTCCCTTTGTTTATTTGTGCCTTTATTTTCCTTGTCCTAATGGATATATTGGTAAAAATATTGCTGTGTGGGATACCTGAAATTTTATTGCCTATGTTTCCTCTAGAGTTTTTATGGTGTCACAGCTTACCTTTAAGTCTTTATTCATTTTGAGTTTATTCAGGTGTATGGTGTAAGTTGGTGGTCTAGTTTAATTTTATTTGTATGCACTATTCCAGTTCTCCCAACACATTTGTTAAAAAGGTCATTTTTTGCCCATTGTATGCTCCTGTCCCCTTGGTCAAATATTAATTGACCATAGAGATATATGGATATGGGTTTATTTTTAGGCTCTCTATTCTGTTCCATTGATTTATGAGTCTGTTCTTATGTCAGTACCAGACTGACTTGTAATAGTTTGATATTGGGTATTTTGGTCCCTCCTACTTTATTCTTCTTTCTCAAGATTGTTGAAGCTATTTAGGGTTGTTTTGGTTCCATACAAGTTTTTGAAATATTTGTTTCTTTTGACTGAGGGTTGTTTCTTTGTTTCCCCATTTTAGGTGACTCTTCTTGTTAGTTTCTGTATATTAGATTGATCTACTTTGATTTCTCATCTTCATGATGTGACCTCCTATGGTAGAAGACCTGTGGGATTCACCAGTGCCATCTCCTTGATCTCCTGAAATTGATGCTTTTTGGGATGCCCTTTATGCCATTTATTTGGGCTCTCTGTTTGTAACTGGGTTTTGGTTGTTGGGTTGTTCTTTAATGGATCTTTCCCTCTGACTAGCTGACTGAGAATTGCTGCAGCTATCATGTCTTGTATGCTTTTGTGCAGGTGCTGCCAAAACAAAACCAAATAGCCCAGTATATAAACCCAGACCCTCAAAAATATCTCCCATCCATAATCACAATATCGACATTAAATGAGCCAATATTATTAAAGATGTAAAGATAAGAAGACTATTTTAAGAAAGGAAAAATGAATATGAGATGACTAACTGAAAGAAAAAATATTTTGAAATTAAAGAAAAAGATTCACCACAGCACTATCAACAACAAATATGCAAAGATTAATGTAGGTGGAATGGAAGTAAGAAGGAAAGAGAAAGAAAGAAAAGCTTAAGAGATATCTAGAAGAAAGAAGTGATTTGTGGAGGACAGAGGGAGATGGAATACTAAGAGTGAGGAGTGAAAACCAGACTAATACAGGACAAATCCTAATTTAAATCATCAACAACAACAACAAAAAAAAGGACAGGAGGAAGGCAAAATGGAGTAAAAGAGGGGAACAGTAAAATTTGAAATTTGAAATACAAAAAACAGTGAAAATCTAGAAATAAAATTGAAAAAATGCAACAACAACTGTATCTGCAACCAACAAAGATTGATAAAGGTTAAGAGAGAATAAGGGTATTTTAAGAATGGAGGAAAATAATGTAAGATGACTAATAACAAGAAAAATAGTTTTGAGAGGCTGGAGGTGGGGAAAAATACTAAGAGTGTGGAATGGAAACAAGTGTAGCAAGAGCAAAAATCAAATTTACAATTAAAATAAGAGGGAAAATTAAAATTAAAATAAGAAGAAAAATGGAATAAAAAAAAGGGAGGAACCAAATATGAGATTTGAAATGCACTATAATATAAAAACTAGTGACATAATAGGCACAAACTTGAACAAGTTGAAGGACAAGAAATAAATGTTAAAGAGCTATGCAGGAGGGTCATGAAAAAGAGCTCGGTGGTGTTCATCCCAGTAGAATCTAGTGATTAGCACTGTTTTCTTTTTCTGGATCCACCCCTGATGCTGCAGAGGTATCTCAGTCTGGGCCTAGGCAGCCTGTTCGAGACTACGAGGGATCCACAGTCTGTGGCTGTCTCCTCCAACTGTTAATCTAGTCAATCTATAATCTTCCTCCTTGTTTAAATTTGATGGGGGGGTGGGGGGGACACAGAATAATTCCTGTGGTTGGGGCTATTGCTTCCCCTTAGGCTGCTGCCACCTGGAGGGGATGGCTCTGCCAGAGCAAGATGGTTCCTGTAATATGGAGAATGACTCAGTACAGGGATTCTGGTGGCTGTTCCTTCCACTCTAGCCCCAAAGCTACCTTCCCCAAACTCTCCTCAAGCACCTCTAGTTCATTCTGTCTCTACTTTGCCAGGGCTCAGGTTGAGTGGCTACAAATGAAATTTTATATATTGACCTTTTAAGAGATTCTCTGTGTCTGCAACCATCTCTCCCTGGCAGACAGACACCCTGCCATTTTTCACAGCTGGATGTTATCTGGGTTCCTGTCTGGCTCTGGTGCTGTAGGCTGGGGAGCCCAGCTTGAAGTTCAGACTGCACACTTCTCAGGCAGAAATCCCCCCCAGCCACTGAAATTTCCTTCTGGCATATCAGTTCCCACCCATAGGAGCCCAGCCAGCCCTCCTGCATCTCTTCTGCACTCTATACCAGTCACATTGTGATGAAGTGATTTCTTCTGTCTGATTGTGGTTATAAGGCTTCTCTCTAGCTATTGTTCAGTTGGTTATTCTGGATGGTTTTTCTACAATTTATTTGTAATCCCAGATTAGTCCTGAGAGGAAGTTAGTGTAGCTTCTACTTACTCCTCCACCATCTTGGATCTTCTAATTCCTTTTTAATTGTTGACAATTATAACAACCCTTATAACCATTTTATGGACCAACATTCACAATATTTTTAAAGAAGTATTTTAATTCTTAGCTGAATCTTATAGAGAGTTATTAGGAACCCTCTTTATTCATTTTTCCAAGGAGAAAAAAACAAAACAGTTGTATGAGATGTGTTTTATTTTACCTAAGGGATTTCAGCTTTTTTTTAACAACACTGCCATCTGCTGGAATTTAAGAATATTATTGCCAAAGCTTCAGAAGTCCTGGGTTGCATTTTTACAACTATTGTATTTTTTAATTTTAATTTTAATTTTGTTTTAAAGATTTTATTTACCATTTTCAGAGAGAGGGAAAAGGAAAGAGGCAGAGAGGGAGAGAAACATCAATGTATGGTTGCCTTTCACCTGCCTCCAGCCAAGGACCTGGCTGAAGACCTAGTTTGCAACCTGGTTATGTGCTCTGGCTGGGGTATCGAACCAGTGACCTTTGGGTTTGCGGGCCAGCCCCTTATCCACTGTGCCACTGGCCAGGACTGTATTTTTTTTTAAACAGCACTAAGTGACTACTTCCAAGGTGAAGTGGAGTTATAGTTGCAATTCCCCCACACCCAAGTCACACAAACTGGTGGCAGGGGTGGGGGGTGGGGTGGTGGTGGTGGTAAAAGAATAGCTTTAAGTTCTTCCTCTCTTAATTAATTTTCCAGATCCTCCACTCCATTTATAAATATACAGAATAACTCATTCATTAAAAAAAAAAAAAAAAAAGTAGCCATTGACCATTGATTACATGCTAAGAAATATGCCACACATTAAGGACATACATTAAATAAGAAGCTATTATCCAGGTTTTAATCTTTAAAAGATCCAGATCTACAAATAAGCAATGGTGTTACAATGTGGCTAGTGCCATTAGAGCATTGAGGCCAGAACCAGGAGCCTTGTCCCTCTGCCAGACTGGGAACACCTAGATGTAAATCTTGGGGGAAGGAAGTGTTCTTAAAGAGAAGTTGCTTATCTTTAGTCTTTAAATTTGATCTGGAATTAGACAAGACAGGGATAAGAAAATTTGCAGAGTTTGGCAAGTAGAATTTGAGAGCAAACCTTTCACATCATGGTCAACTATATATATTCACACCTTTACTTATTTATTCCTCCATTCATTCAACTAATGATTTCGAACATCATCAGAGGTGAGCCTAGGAAAAAAAGTGTAAAATAAGTAACTGCAAAATATGTTAAGGGTGCTAAAGTTTTATATAATAAGGACATTCACTCATTTATTCAGCTATGACTCAGGTAATGCCTAGGTACTAGAAATAAGATATTATCCATGCCTTAAGGAACTAGAAAAATCTTCCTAAGTAATCACATAAAATACAATGTGATAATTTCATCTAACTCTATACAGAAGGGGAAAATGAAATGCCTATAAGGTTAGATGTTACATGGAGGAATAGTTAGCCATAAAAATTTTGAAAATTTAAGTTTGCATTTACTAGTTAGCTAAAAGAAGATAGTAGAAGGTTATAAGCTTGAACCCTGCAGTCAAATGGATAGCAACAGCATTCATTTCCACTCTAGCTGTATGACCATTGGAAAAGTCTTTAATCTTTAGGAGCTTTATTTTTCTATATTCTTAAATGGGGATAATAATAGTACCTGCCTTATTGGTTAATTATAAGGTTAAATAAACTAATGAGTATCAAGTGCTTAGCATAGTTGCCTGTCTTACCTAGTCTTTGATAAACATTGACTCTTTTTCTTTCGTTTCCTTTCTTTCTTTCTTTCATTCTTTCTTTCTTTCTTTCTTTCTTTCTTTCTTTCTTTTCTTTCTTTCTTTCTTTCTTTCTTTCTTTCTTTCTTTCTTTCTTTCTTTCTTTCTTCTTTCCTTCCTTCTTTCCCTCTCTCCCTCCCTCCCTTCCTCTCTCTCTCCCTCTCGCCTTCTTTCTTTCTTTCTTATTCTCTTTCTTTCTTTCTCTCTCTCTCTGTCTCTTTCTTTCTCTGTCTCTTTCTTCTTTCCTTCCTTCCTTCCTTCTTTCCCTCTCTCCCTCCCTCCCTCCCTTTCTCTCTCCCTTTCTTTCTCTTTTTTCCATTTTTTCTTCTAACTATTCAGCTAGTCAGAGCACTGGCCAATCAGAAAAAAATGCATGAGCAAAAGCACAGAAGTATGGCTTAACCCAGCTTGCTAACCTGATGAGGAAACTGCAGGTGGTGAGGTATCTATCCAGATGGTATAGGTCTACTGACCGCCTATTTTAAATGGGGCATACCTCAGGTGCTCTAACATGTTCAAGGGGCTGTGATTGAAAACTGTGCAGGATACAGAGATAATCAAATAAATAGATGGCCAATTTTGCCTGGTTAAGAGTTTGCCAAGAAAGGTTTCACAGAAAAGCTCACATTTAAGCCCCTTTATCAAGGAGTTGAAAGTTCAGCCTGTTGTCTGTGCTGAGGATTGAAGGTATTCCAGGCACCTTAGTTCACAGGTGTCAAATATTAGCATGGGTGCATGGATGTTGAAGAATCTTTAAATTAATGTAGAAAAAAAACTTTATCTCTTGCTGAGCACATGAAGAGCAATGTAAGTCAATATCAGATGGGGTAAGGACGACCAACCTTGGAAGCCTGGGAGCCAATTAATAGGATGATGAAATGGAATACCCAGCCCATAGATATTCTTTCCCTGTTAAAAGAAATAAAGACCTGCACTATAGCAAGTGTCAGATGGATCCTCTAAAATAACATAGCTATATATAGAAATTTTAATAAAAGATATAATACCACTAGTATATCAAGTTATCTTCATCAACCCTAGGGTCCTATATAAGTATGCAGAAATTTTGAATTAAACTGTAATTCTTCTTTCTAAATATATCACCTAAGGTGTCTTCTCACTAAATGTATTTAATTCTATATAAAAATATTATGCATAAGGGCCTAAATTTGCTATCGCACGTATCTCTGTGAATACTATCCTTTTATGAGAATTGTATTCTAACCAGAGGTTATGTGACTAGAAAACAGTGGAGAAAGTTAAATGTGAATTCTGATTTGTATCATACATGTAAATTTACGTAATCCAAGGATTAAGAGCCTAAGAGAGTTTACATTCTAAGAAAGATTATTCAAGCCTTGCTTTAGAAGAAAGGTTCAAAACAACTGAGGGAAAGAAAAAAACAAAAAGGCATTAAAAATGGAAACATGGGGTGTTTTTTCTTTCCAAGTTTTCCCTTAAGCATATATCTGTCCTTCGAAGTTTAAAACAGCTTACCTACCTCTGTCCATATCACCAGCAATTCTTGGCCCTTTTTTTTCTTTTCTGACTGTCTGCTGAGTTGGAATTTCCTGTTGTTTGCAGCTAAGTGTGGAGTTGCCATTGTCAGGTTTAGGAGCAAGCAAGTAGAAGATGGAGGCCTCACCATGGTGTTGTCTGACGTGACCTCCCAGCAATCAGCCCTAGCTTTGAAATAGACCCTCTCAACTTGATCATTCCAACAACAGCGGTTAAAGGAAGTTTGTCATTATCCACCCATTTTCTTCACTGTGGTGCAGCAAATATTAGAAGCATCTGAGACAAAATTCAGACCAGTAATAAATTAACTAGGCCGTCACTACAAAGATAAATAAGACAATAAATAGGAAATAAATGGCTGAAAGGGTTTTCTCAAGCAGCAGAAATCCAAGAAGGCAGAATTCACAAAAGACGAACATAAAGAAGAGAGATACAAAGAAAACGTGAAGCACCATGGAGGGCCCTGTGAAACGGTCTTAAAATAATACAAAGAAAGAAATAATACAACCAAAGAAAGAATTAGTGTCATGAAGGACTCTGAAAAAAAAGAAAGAAAGACAGAATCAAATGAGAAAGGAAGAGTATTAAAAACTCAAAGAGAGAAAGGGAACATTAAAGGATACCGAACGCTCACGTGAGGCCATTGCACCAGAAAGCCCTGTCTCTTTGCCGAGACTTTGAAAGCATAAAAAGTTCAAAATACATTGTCATTAAGCATAAGATTAAAGTTCCAGAAGGCTTTCAGATTCACATGCTTTTAAATACCAAGATAAATTATGCATATATCACAGATTGGAATGGCTTGGCCTTCAAGTAATCTATAATTCAAAAACTATGAACATGAACCCAATCCAAATGGGAGTTTCAAAGTTGGATTCTGAAAAGATTTGTACCATTCACAAGTGAGGTGTGCCTAGCAAACTATTTCCTTTCTCTCAGAAAGAAAAAGGATGGCTTTAGCATGTGCTTCTGCATTAAAAGCTGTGAGATTTCAGCTAAACAGTTAGTGCTAAATTGTCGGATGAATTGAATTATTCATGGATTTTTGAAAGTTTGTCTTTTTTTTATTATTAATTGTGAGTTTTCATCAAGGCTCTAGAACCATCAGCTATAAAACATCTCACAGGCAATTTCTAGTTCTTGAAACAGTGCCAGTGTGGAACTAGAGCCAGCTTATTGAAGGAAAAAACAAGATTTTCTAAGCCTAGCAACATCCAAGATATGACAAGACATATTTTTCCTAATATGCTGATGTGTCAACATAAATAAAACATGGTGACACTGGTAGTTATTTTGCAGTTTCTATTCTACTCAAAATATTTTCCTTTATACTTAAACTAGTGCCAAGCCATATGCAAGGCAATTGCTACATGAATGTGAGAGCTGTGGTATATAGACTTTGAACCTGACATTTGAAATTGCTTCTAATTGAGGAGCTGCAAGTTGTAGTTTACATAATAAAGCTGTCTTCTGCACAAACTCCTTTCTAGTATAACTAGCAAAGTGAAGATACTTCCCCACCTGCAAATCAACCTTGGCTATCTTCTGAGATAATAGCATTCAAAACAACTTTAGGCTCAGTTTTTTCACCAATAGGGTAGGAGGCTTGAAGGAATTTCTTCATCAACTCTCTCAGTCACAATCAGTAGGCTTATTTCAAAATCATAGGCATAGACTAATAGGGGCATTGTAAACTGGCCTTACAATGTATTTGTTAAATATGTGGATTAAACCAGTCTTTCTTCCCTTGTTTTACATCCCAAACATAAATCTCTCAGCTTAACTGCTTGAGTGCAGGTATGGTGATTTTGTGTGTCTCAATTTCCAGCAGTTAAAATTCCATTTAAGTAGGGCATTTTAGCGGCTGAATATTATACTGCTGCAATTGCATTACAGAAAATATGTACTAAGGTTGCAGTGATTAAAAATGATATTTGACATAATTACAGTACCTGAATATTTTAATGTAACTAACAAAATAAGAAGATGCTCCCTAGCTGGTGTGGCTCAGTGGATTGGCACCAGCTTGCAAACTCAAAGGTCACTGGTTCAATTCCCCAGTCAGGGCACATAACCAGGTTGCAAGCCAGGTCTCCAGCAGGTCCTTAGTTGGAGACAGGTGAAAGCCAACCATACATTGATGTTTCTCACCCTTTCTTCCTCCCTCCCTGCCCTCCTCTCTGAAAATAATAAATAGAATCTTAAAATAAAAAAAGAAAAGAAAAGAAAGAAAAAGAAGATGCTTTATTTGTAGCAACTTTCAAAGTTTTTATCCTTCAGAAACTCATTTGTTAGTGGTAGTGGGGGCCAAATTTCAGGCTTGCGACCCCCTTTAGGAGGCATATGGAAGTATGTGAATGAATATAAAATTAATTTATCAGCTCAATACATTAAATGTTTAATATATTCCCTTCAAGTATCTCAATGAATCATCTTAATTCTATCATACCTAGAAGACAGTAGCCAGCCCCTAATGGTCACAAGATCTGGACCTCTGTCAAGCTAAAAATAACATATGGACCCAAGTTATGGTTCTGCTCCTGAGCCTTATGCTGCAGTGACCTCCCTGCTATATTCCCATGTGACCAGATGGAGGGAAGCCAGAGTATACCTCAGAGTCATCCTTCAGACCTAAAGAAATGATATATTACCCTTTCCCTCACTTCTGACCAATCAGCTCCCAGCACCACCAAACTCCCCATCCAGGGTTGTGTTGTGATTTTGTCCTATATGAGCTGTAACCTACATGCCATTGAGGAGTCAGTTCTTTCAGAGCATTAGCTCCCTACACTCTGGATTGGCCAAGTCAATATTTTTCTTTCTCTACTGCAAACTCCTGCTCATGCATTTCTTTGGACCAGTGTCCACAGGCAGACAGACTCAAATATTGGGGTCCCAACCACAATGGGGGTTGTGATTTAATTAAAATATCATTCTGAAAACAAATTAAACTTCACTTTCCCATGAGTCAATTTATACAGCAACCGCAACTATATAAGAATACATTTGAGAAAGCTTCTGAAGAACCTCAACAAATGTTACAAAGTTGAATGACCACTTGCTGATCACTTATTTACTCTTATTTTACACAAAGTTCTAATAAGCTTAGTCACCTAACCCATCATACTCAGTATATTAGGAAAAGTCTTCTAATACTGTCCACTTGAACTTAAGTGACTGGTTGGTCCCCTAGGAGGATACTAAATTTAGTGCATAAGGTTAGTTTCTACTACTGACAGGTTGGATTCTCAGCAATCACTGTAACTGAATCAGCCTTGGTGAGAGGCAGCTCATGCTGTTAAGTTCATACATAGTCTTCAGCTCTGACACTCCATTCATGAATATGTTTTGTCAACATCTGTGTAACTTAAGACTGGCATCCATTGGCTAGGCCATTTTATTCATGTAGTTATTCTGTAGCTGATGCCATTGCGGGCATTAATCAAAGACATACTGCTATAGGTTCTCCCACAAGCTTCTTTTCCAGATTGTTTCCTATCTTCCAATATTTCTCCTTCCAAATTTTTGACCACCAGCCTAGGTATTAATCACTGCTCAGGAGTCCCATGTATATCTTCAAGTTCACCATTTCTCTTTTTGTATGAAGTTGGTTACCAAGCACTGCTCTCAGCTTTTTCCACTTGGAGAATGTATTTCCCTATACAGTCTTTAAGGGCCATTCCTGAACAAGGCTAAAATGTGGTGGCAGCAGTCCATATTTGGTTTTTATCAACTCAGTCAACACGACTATGAACCAGGATTGGGTTTCTTTTATTCCTCTTCTACCATCTAGCCTCAGATATCCCCTTTTACCTCTGAGCAAGGTAAAAAGTGTTTCAACAGAGACATTTGACATGGAGATTTGGTCCCCTGTTTGTCACTTCAGGCCTTCTTGCATCCCATTCTGAATGCAGCACTTCCATCATATAATGGATTGCTTTTGTTGATCCCTGATCTTATGACTTTGTGGATATGAATATTTTCATTTTGTGACAGGCACCTCTGTTTGCATAGTTACTTGATATCCAATGGTAAGAACATTCCTGTCCCATAGTCAAAAAAAACAAAAAAAAAAGGTGACATTGTAGAAACTATTTTTCAGCTATGACTGTTTCTGTGCTCCAGATGGCAGGGCCTTGCTTCTGAACCCAGAAATGAGTAATATAATTCTTCTATTGGAGCTGAATAAGACTCCATATAGTATTGTTTTATACCATCAATACCAGCAGTACACCTGGTCATTACACAAAGTGAGAAGTGGTTGAGTTAAGGATATCAGTGGACTCATGGCACTGATGAATGGCTGGGATGGTGGTCAAAAGTCTTGAAGAAGAGTGCTATGACTCTTGCATTGGGGCTTAGAGAGATTCTATTTAGTATCCTTATGTACTAGGTGCCATGGCATCTACCATGTCATATGACCCAAGCAACAAGGCAGCCTAAATTTGCTGCAAAACCCTCTCTTGCTCTGGATCTCACTCAAAATTGGCAATCTTTACTTGGTAACTGAATGCATAAGTTGCAGCAGTATAAGCAAAGTAGTATGTGCTCTCTTCAACACCTAAAAGAACCTACCAAATACTATGTGCCTTTGTAAGTGATAGGAGATGCAACGAGTAACATATTCTTATATTGTAGTACATGTCTTAGCATGACCCAGATTGCCAATCCCTAAAACATTACTCAAAGGAGCAGGTAGTTATATCTTTATTGGGTTTTCTCCCATGGTTTCAAATATATCCAGTTTACTTATAACTTACTGCTTGCTAAATCTGATTAATTTGATGTCATTAATATACTGGACCAGTATGATACTCTGTGGAGTGTCCAGATGATCTAGGTACCTTCAGATTATTTTGCAATAAAGAGCAGGAGAATTAATATAGCTTTGATGCAAGATCATAAATATGTACTGTTGTCCATTTAATATGACTGTGAACTGATTCTGAAACAGGATTTTTTTATGGGGATAGAAAACATGCTTTTAGAGGATGAATAGGTAATACCCAGTGGCAGAGTCAGTGTTGACCTGTCTAGTAAAGAGTTGCACCCTACATAGCAGCTACAATTGGCACTCCCACAAGGTTAAGTTTATAATCATCCACTATCTTCTGCCATCAGTTATCTGGATCTGTTTTGTTCAGGGACTATACAGGTTAATTAAGCAGAGATAGATATGATTAAGGTCACTATCTCTGAGTCCTTGAAGTCATTAAGGCTGGTACTAATCTCTCCCATTCTACTCATCATATACTTAAGATTGTTTAGGACATACAACCTTGGCTTGGGGCAGGATACTTCTAGTGTCCTTCAATTGGCCTTTCCTTTAATTATGGCCTTTACAAGTCAGGCAAACAATGCAAGAGCTACTAATTATATCCATTTCAATTAGGTACTCAGGTAATAATGAAATAACCATACCATGAGGTCACAATTACTTAGTAGTTGTGATATTTTAATATACCAGGGCTAAAAACCATCCTTTATCATCAACAATGGGTTTCTTTTTGCCATGGGGCTGGTAACTATTTACTTCCAAACTCCCATTTGAATTATCTTTTTCCCTAGTAAGGAAAGATTTATCTAACTGAAATGATTTTTGTGATACTCAAGCAAAATACCATTGAAAACTGGACATTTTCAGGCAGTCAATATAGGAGAGATTAGAAGCCTTTCAAATGAAACTAAGGCAACTCATCTAGGAAGGGGTCATACAAAAAACTGCATTTTATGGACATATTTTGGTGAAAAAAAGCTTAAAAAGTAAGATATTGATGAATGACAAAAGAAAAAGAAGGCTAGGTAAAATAATGTCCCAATATATTTTCTTGGTTCGGGCATACAAGGGGACCCCTCAAAATTAAATTGATTTATAAAAAATTGTGAATTTATTCTCACATGTTTACACTTCAGTCACCTTAAAGCACTCTTCATTTGACACAACTCATCTATCAAGATGTTTTGATGTTTTTTTTATGCTGCTCAAAACAGTTTTTGAAATTGTTGGTTTTGATGCCTTTTAGT
Source organism: Noctilio leporinus (assembly GCA_004026585.1). Lineage (NCBI taxonomy): Eukaryota > Metazoa > Chordata > Mammalia > Chiroptera > Noctilionidae > Noctilio > Noctilio leporinus. The sequence continues at coordinate 61,224 of PVIW01004809.1, read as the reverse complement.
GCCTTTGCCATTTTTTGTTTCACTGCTTTCACATTGGCAAAACATTTCCCTTGGAGGACTTTTATCACCTGAAGAAACATAAAAAAATGTTGCTTCAGCAAAATCAGGTAAATAGGGAGGGTGAGGCACAGGGATCATGCTACATTTGATCAAAAACAGATGAATACTCAACATGGTGTGGGAAGGTATATTCATAAATCACTGATCATGAAATGGGCAAATATATTGTGTCTTCAAAAAAAAATTTACTGAAGCCTAATGCAGCTTCTCACAACAACGCCAACTGGTACACTGATATAAATGGTGTACTAGGTGGTACACTTACCTAGTAGGTGAAGCCTTACTGCAAGGGACCCACCCTCCAGAAGATAATTCTGGTTTTGGAGGGGTCCCACCTCATTAATATGGTAAGTAGAAACCCAGGGAGTCCATGGGTTTCAACAGAATTATTTCTAGGATCAACCTTGGAAGAGAACATCTTCGACTCTCAGTTGCCTTCCATTTTATAACTCCCAATATATTTCTCTATAATTTTACAGAAAAACTTAATTTTCAATCATTCTTACCTTGTGTCCTTTTACCATTGGTTATTTAATAGGTTCTCTTGACTTTGAAGCTTATCTAATTACTAACTTTAGTTAAATATTATTATTTGCAATGGTGGTTTCACACCCATAGTTAACTTATAAGACTACTTGTTTCTTGAAAACATACATTTTCCTAGTCCATTCATAGTCAAATTTAATTTGGTTCAAAAAAATCTTGTTGGTCCTTCAAATACATTAATACTTGAACAGTTATGTAATCTAAAATCTCCCTTCTACCAAGCTAAGAAGAAATGTCTCTAAAACTGCATATACTTTGAAAGTTTAATTTTATATTTTACTGAAAAATACTTTTTTTTCTCTCTTCTCCACAAACAGCTGTATTCTTCTTCCTGTTTCTCCATCAAAGTTTAAAGACAATTTATCAGTCTGGTGACACTTGCCTGCTTATACAGGAAATATTAGAACAAGAACAAAGAACAGCTTTCAAGAACTATAGATACAAGCAGGTCACCATATTCACTCAAAAAAATGTCTATTATCAATGGAAACATAAAAAAGAGCAATCTTTTAACTTTGAATTCGAGTTGCCATTCATAGCTATGAGAAAAATCTAATATATTAAACCCATCCCAGAATATCCTTTGAATAGGAAAGCAAAAGTCAATTTTATAAAATACAACCACACCTTAAAAGACTAGTCATTAATAAGTTGACAAATCCTCATATCACAGAGCTCTTGAGTTTCTAGGGTACTCTGGATCAGTCCAATGGTTTACACACAGGACCACCATTAATTATGTCTGCATTTCTGGCAAATGAATATTAACAGAAGTCAGAGAAAAAATAGTTTGGCATCCAATAGAGGAAAAGGCATCATCTAAATACAGAAAATAAATATTGCCTTTTGAATACACTTGATAACTAATCATTTAAAAATCATATTATACCAAATACAATATCAAAAAATAATTTAGAATATTTCTACATTGTTTTAATGTAATGTTGGTTTGCACTTTTTGTTCTAAAACAAAGTTTAATAGATTTGTCCTGTTATAAAAGCGCATTCCCATTGTAGATAACTTAGAAAATACAGAAAAGTTTGAAAACAAATCACCTAGAGATTATTATTATTATGTTAATTTTCATTGATATTCTTTCCTGTTTATTATTATTTTGGGAGGACAGGTAAGGGTTTATTGAATAGTTTTGATTGAATTGTTTAAGTCTTTTAGTGTTATTTTTATTACATTTTTTAATGTTAGTATATAATTTTTCATAAACTTCATTTATATAGCTTCACATTTCATCACAAATTAGCTGTGTAACAGTTTCAATATTTCCCTATGTTTTAATTCTTAATTAGTTTTTACTGTCTTCTTTACAACTTAAAGTTCTTTTTTATATTTCTAGTTTTTCCTTTGAGTAGATTTCTAGAGGTAAAATAAATAAATATTCTTAAGGCTCTTATTTTGTGTTACCAAATTAATTTTAATTAAGGTTGTACCAGTTTAGGTAATTACCAGCAGCAAATGAGAGTGCCACTTTTGATTATCCTCCTCCCCAAAATTATTTTTAATAATTACTAATTTAGTATTGAAATATACTAAGTTTTAATGTTTTCTTTTCCATGTTTTACAATAGGCAGTAGCTTCATTAGCAAGTCATTCTTAAAACTTTTTAGGTTTATATCTACCATTTGCTAAATATGGTAATGAAATACAGTTAGATATTCATGCTGTTCCTCACTTGACTTGAAAAACAACTTCATCTTAAAGTAAAGCTTTGATAAAAAGCTTAATTGTTTAAAAACAAACTTCTATAACATACAGGTTCAATGTCCTTCCTAGAATTTGTTCAAAAGTTCACTGACTGCCCTCAGTTAGATATTTCAAATTGTCCAGATCCTTAACTCCCTTTGCATTTCAGCTGTTCAAATAAACTCATTAAAAACCTTAAACAATTTAAAAGAAAACATGGTCTGTGTTTCCAGGTGCAAAAGTCAACAAAAATTATACCAGAAACAACTATTCTACTCAAGCAACATTGAAACCAAAATACATTATGTATATGTTTATTTCTAACGTATTTTTTATTCACATGGGTTATACCCACCTATTATTTAAAAAAAAACAACCACCATTTTTTAAGACATAATTGAAAATGTAGTTTCTGTTGTCCCTAACTGACATCCTGTAGGGAAGACAACTATCTTATACTATGCCAAACTAGCACATTACACAGTTAGCAAAATAACTCATGTCTCAAAAGTACTCTTGGAAATATTACACAATGAATCTGTTTGTCTCCATGTAGTGCACACGCACCTGTCTTGATTCGTTTAGTTGCCAAAATAAAATACTACTCAAATGATAGCATGCTTCCAAATGAGACAGAAATGGTTAACTCTTCCTTTTATAATTGAAACTTGCCATGCTTAAGTGCCTAAATGTAATTATAAAAGAAAGAAATTTCCTCTACTTATATACAGAATAATATTTTATTGCAACAATTAGTCAGCTTGAACTGAAATGAATTTATGTGTGCATTGTGAATAGCCAGCATGCATTTTAATCCTATTTCCTGTGTAAACAGCAATTCAGAGTCCAGGACAAGGAGCCAATATTTCTGTAGTGTTAGCAAGTACAGAGCCTGTTGTTCACATAATATCCTCTGTCACTTGCTCTTCTTGTAAGGATTACAGCTCTTCCTTGCCTCATTAAAACTAGGAAACATGCTGATATAATTTTCAGTCACTCACTGGAGCTTACTTACCATTTTTAATTGAACAGGAGTACTTGGACCTAAAACTTTAAGATTTTTTCTACATTTCTAGGCTTAGGTTTCTTAGTTATTTGTGTAGTTTTATATTTAATCCTTGAAAGATTAGTTTGGTTTTGTACTTAAAATAAGTATCAATTTTCATGATTTAACCTATGCATGAAGAAAAATAAAAGATGAAGAGAAAAGAAGAAATGTGAATGCAAATGTTGCTTAATTCTTGAAATTTTGTATATGCTTCCTATGAGTGTGGCTACCTCAAAAAAAAATGGTCCACTTTTTCTTGCATAGTCTCCTTTTATTCACTTGCTTTATTTCTATTAAGTAATATTATATTTATTATAGGTATTGTTACCAAATATTGAGCAAATAAAAGCAAATCCTTACAATATATGTATAGAGTATAAGCATGATGTAAAATGAATACCATGTCTTACCCAGTTTGGGAAATACAGTTTTATCATCATTTTGAAGATTCCAAAAGGCTCCCACCTGATCTACCCTTTTTTGGCTCCCCTATATATAACTACTTCCCTGAATTTTCAGTTTATTTCTTCCATACCACTTTACCACTTCTGCCACATGTATTTATTTTTTCAATAGTATTTAGTCTTTAGTAATATATATATATAGTTGGTTTTTTTCACTTGTAATTTTCTGACATGCTTTTTAAAAACTATTATATTTCTGAGATGTGTGTGTGTTTAGCTATAGTTCATTTATTTCACTGCTATGCAATGCTCATCTGTACCCTTTACTATTATTAATAGATGCATGGATTATTTTCAGCATTTTACTATTATAAATAGATATGCTGTGAACCTTGTTAAAACACAATTTTGGAGTCTTAGCCTCAGTCTTTCTAGTTTAGTAGGTATGAGATGGAGTCTGTATTAAAGTTCTCTAGAGAAAAAAAACACAACACAGTAAAAGATAGATAAATATTGGTATAGATATAGATATAGATGATAGCTATATAGATATAGATGATAGATATAAACAGATTTAGATGATATAGATGTAGACATTGGAGATGTGAGGCAGAGGAGAGGGGGAAAGGGGGAAGGAGAAGGAAGAGAGGAAGGAGAGGGGAGGGGAGGGAGAGGAGGAGACAGAAGAGATTTATTATAGAATTGGCTCACACAGTTATGCAGGTAAAGAAGTTCCATAATCATCTCTGTTTAAGCCGAAGAATCAGGATAGACAGTGGTATAATTCAAGGAGAGAAAAGGGCATATGAATCCAAAGGCCCCCAAACCAGGAACAAGAGATGAATGTCCCATCTCAAAAAGACAAAGAATTTGCCCTTCTCTTTTTGTTCTTTTCAGGCTCTTAATGGATTGGATGATGACTATCGACATTGGTCAGGGCTGATTTTTACTTAGTGTACTGATTCAAATGCTAATATTATCCAAGAATACCCAGAGAAATAATGTTTTACCAGTCTTCTGGGCATCCCTTAGTCCATTCAGGTTGACGCATAAAGTGAACCATCATAGGTTACTTTTGTATTTCTAAGTTCCTGGGTGATGTGGCTTCTGCAGATCCAGGATGAACTTTGAAAACAAATGGTCTATAGTATACAGCTAGGAGCAGAATCGTAAGTCATGGGGGAAAAGTAATCCAAAATTTATTATATGATGCCATATCATTTTCTGAAATGTTTCTACCAATGTAGGCTATTTTCTTTTATTGCACTTTGCTTTATTATGCTTCACAGATACTGCATTTTTTTACAAACTGAAGGCCAGACTCCACCACCACCAGCAGCAGCAAAAAAGTATTGCTTTATTGCAATACTTGTTTTCTTGGGGTGATCTAGAACCAAACCCTCAATATCTCCAAGGTATGCCTATATGGATTTGATTTCTCCATTTCATTCCCAATGCCTGTTAGTGTTAAACATTTTAATTTCTCCCAAACAGGTAGTGTGGTATTATCTCTCTTTGTAATTATAATTTTTACTTCCCCAGTTACACAAGAGAATGGAAAATATTTTCATATATTTATTAGTCATATATTCTTCCTCTTGCTTCCTTTTTTCCATTTTCCATTGGATTTCCTTTTATATATAAATATCCATTTATAGTTCTTCTATGGCTTCTTCATTTAGACTCCTACGTGACTATTGACTATTTTCGATATCCGTTCATTTTTTCTTACACGATTTAAGAGAAAATTGTTCCCACTTTTCATCCTTTTTGCCTTGTTCTGAACATATGGCTTTTTTGTTGTTGCTTAGTATAGTTTTGATAATAATAGAATTACTTATTAAAAACATTGATGATGGCTCATTCACTCCATCATTATTCACAAGTCAGAGCCACAGTTTTGTGTCTTGCAGCTTTGTGTTAGCCTCTTCTTACTCCTGCCTATCTGTCCCTTCACTGCTTCTACCCCCACCTCCCCACAAGTCACCTCCATTCAACAGCAGGGTTAATCTTTACAAAGCACAAATCAAATCATCTCCTCTGTGTCAATTTTTCCTGTGGTTTCCCATTATAGCACTTACAATAAAATCTCAACTGCTTAGCATGGCAATAAAATCTAGGAAATCCTCCTTCATTCTCATCTCTGCCATTCTCAAATCACTAAAACATAGTCACTTTTCCCTTGTTGCTATCTCTCAAACACTCCAACTATGTTCCTCCTTCAGCAATGCCCTTCTCCCAGACATTTCCCAGAAAGGTAACTTAGACTACCCTCTTGAAAGTAGTTCCTCTTCCTACTCTTAAAACTTTATATATTCTTTATCCCCAAACCTGCTTTATTTATATTCATGGAATTTATCAATACCTGACATTATTTTTGACCTTATAATTTTTAGTCATTTTTGTTGCCTACTAAAATGTATTCACCATAGGCAATAAGGTGGATTTTGTTCATCTCAGTATCTCAGTGCCAACTAGAGTTCTTAGTAGCAGTTATGCTTCTTACAAATATTTTATTAAATAAATGGATGCATTATTGTCACATAATCTTGAAAGTCCTTTTAGTTACATAATACCTCAAAGGCAGAGGCTGAATATTATTTATCTTCACACTCCCAGAATCCTTTTTTTAAGAGTTAAGCTACTTATTTATTTATTTTAAAAGATTTTATTCATTATTGTCAGACAGAAGGCCAAGGAGGGAGGAAGAAAGGAAGAGAACCATCAATGTATGGTTGCCTTTCACCAGCCTCCAGCTAAGGACCTGGCTTGCAACCTGGTTACATACACTGACTGGGAATCGAACCAGCGACCTTTGGGTTTGCAGGCCAGTGCTCAATCCACTAAGCCACCAGCCAGGGCTAGTATCTTTATATATGATCTACAATACATTGTAACCGCTTGATAAAACTGTATTAAATAGATCAATAATGCATATAAATAGGATTATCTTCACTTTACAGATGAGGAAACTGGAAATCAGAGTACTTGCTTAAAGTGCCAGGCATCTGACAGTTTGTAAAGCTATTATACTGTGCAATGTTCTCTCTCATTTGGCATCATAGCACACCACTGGGACATTGTGATCAGGATGAGTAGATGGATTAGGATGATTCACACCATAACACAGCCTGCAAAACCTGTGACATCAAAGAGCCCTAGAAATTAGTTAGAATCCTGTTTCTTCAATTTCTGTAGGAAAGATTTTCTTCATCTTCTACCACTTAGAAATTCCTTAGGGAGGAGATAGTTCCTTACTTGCTGAAATAGCCATGTGCTCTTGCAGCATTTGGGAGAATGGTATGTCTAATAATGTTTCAATTATATTACTTCTTACTTGTAATAGTGACTTGTGTGAAGATGTTTAACTTCCTCTTCTTCTTCCAAATTCCCATTGAAATGACAAATACTAAGATATTTATTTATTTTAAAGATTTTATTTATTATTTTCAGAGAGAAAGACAGGGAGGGAGGAAGAAAGGGAGAGAAATATCAATGTATGGTTGCCTTTCACCTGCCTCCAGCTACAGATCTGGCTGGAAACCTGGCTTGCAACCTGGTTATATCCCCTGACTTGGAATTGATCCAGTAACCTTTGTGTTCGCAGGCCAGTGCTTACCCACTTAGCCACCAGCCAGGGCAAAAAAAGTCTATATAAATACAGAAAACAAGTAAAATAGAGCCAGAAATTTTAGGAATATTCTTTTATTAATATTTTAAATAAGCCCAAATTAAGGTTAATTTATCTCTGATTAAGCATATGTGAGTGGATAGGATATTTAAGATCTGTATGAAAGTAATCAAGATCCAGGAGAAACAATAATCACGGAGGAAAAAATCTCTAAAGAGAAGGCAAAGCTGAAGCCTCAGATTAAAAATGTTCTTTAAGTGACAGGCTAATTTTTTCATTTTGTTTGTTTTTAATTTCAATACCAAATTTAAAAATAAGCCACACATTTCCAACCAGAAAAAGAGTAGCCCTTAAAAAAATCAATTTGCCATTGGAATTCTCTTCCTTATATAAATGACAAAATGTTAGAAAAGAACAATGTATTAAAATGTGCCACCTACCTAAGGGATTACTTGTGAGAAAAGAGAGAATTGTATTAAAGTGCTTGAGGATGTCAAAGAAGTGGTATGAAAAATGATTGTCAGTAATAAAATTAATGGAACTTTACATAGGTTTAAGATTCTGCTTAGAAGAATTATAATTTTCAAAATATCTATAAAGAAAAGAGATTCTTATAAATTAACAAATCTAAATCTGAAGATCATCAGAAAAAATCCTTGGAGGTGAGGAGAGAAGAGAGGAAGAAATCTGCCAAATTCATTATCTTCCCAAAAGGAAATATGTGCAGTTGTGGGCCTATTTGCCCTCAGATCCTTTGCTTACCCTTCCCCTGGTCTGCTTTCTATCACAGGGAAGGATTCCTACAGGCTGCATTTCTGGCTGGGTAGCAGATCAAAGACATTAAAAGGGGACTGCAGGCAGAGGTGAAGGGAAAGTCCAGAAGTTTCTCCTACTCTCTGTCCTGAGTGTCCTCTCCTACAGTACTTGCATCCTCTTTAGATCCAAATCCCTCAGGACAGATCAATCATGGTACAAGCTTTGGCCAGGTGACTTAAACAAAGATAAAAATATATCATCTTCAGATGAAAAAGAAAAAAACGTCATGCCGTCTCCTAAACATAACTACCTGGATGAAATATTATGACTCAAAATTAAATATTATATCTGTGAGTTATTTCTATAAATGCAAGAAAATCAATATTATTAGACATAAAAATTCAATATTATTGTAGATTTATTGCTAGAATTTTATAAAACTACTTATTTGCCATTTCAAAAGAGTTGTTTCTTAGATATTTATCTCTTACAAAAAGTTTTTTATATTCAGTTTACTTTTCAGGTTGATATATCATTTTGCCATTTATGTGTTTATCTGTTTATTTTGGTTCTTGATTTTTAACACTATCAAAAATAATACATAACACAGTAAGCATCCTTGAGCATGTGTGTGCCAGTGTGTGCGTGTGTGTTTATACAAATCAATGTAGGTGATTTTATTTTATAGGATGTATTTCCAAGGATAGAATTGTTGTCTCAAAGATAAGTATATTTTAACCCTCAGCAGACACTGCCAGAATGTTTTCCAAAAGGGCTGAATGGTTTTTACCTAACTAGTAACAATGAATGAGAATAGTCTTCTGATTGAATTCCTACCACCAGTAGATTTCATTGTACTTTTTAAATTTTTGCCAGCTTTATTGGTATAAAGAGATATCTAGCATTTATTTCAATATGCACCTTTGTAGTTACTAAATAAATATGGAGTCTTTTTACATGGTCAATTTGGGTATGCAATTCTGTGAATTATCTTTCATACTCTTTTTCTACTGGGCTCTTTGACATTTTAATGATAGCTCACTATAGCCCCTTGTATATTATAGATTAGAGATGCCCAATGCTTTTCACTTTACGACATTCAGAAAATTATGCTTTTGCATAATCATGAGATACATGGATTATGAGGCTGCCGGTGATTAGGCTGGACTAGCTTGGAGATTCTAGCTTCCTTCCTACTGATAGGAAGCCCAAGAGAAAGAATGTTTTACCAGAAATGTAACCCATAAATCTAGTGCACTCAGAAGGTATTATATAATATTAATCAATCAGGAGTTGATATTGTAACACATTTCCAAATTTATTACTTAAATATTGCCTTTGATCCTTACCCACATTTTATGTTTTGTGTTGTGTCTTCTAGATTTCACTCTTATCGAAATTTTCCTTCATCCCCGAATTTAACCGTAGTTTTAAATTTTTTAAAATTGATTTTTAAAGAGAGAGAGAGGAGGAGATTGACTTGTTATTCCATTCATTGATGTCCCTATTGGTTGATTCGTTTATGTGCCCTTAATGGGGATTGAACCCGTAACTCTGGTACGTTGGGATGATGCTGGAACCAACTGAGCTACCTGGCCAGGGCTTTACTGTAGCTTAAATTATTTTCATCCAATATTATTCTTATTGCATCTGAAGATTTTAGAAGATACAAAAGTAAAATAAAACATAAGATGCTTCTAACTTCTGAACAATGAGATATGATATTTATGCTGCTTGAAACAAAACAAATATGGAAAAATCTCTAAAGCACTTTGAAATAAACAATATTGATATTTTTCAAAGGGACTTTTCCCTGGGACTTAGGAAGTTTTTTGTTTGTTTAGGTGTGTGGCTCAGACCCTGCCATGGCAAATATCTCAGCTTCTCTGGATTTCAGCACTGGGATTGCTAAAGAGTTGTATTGGATTAAACGTCAGAGACATTTTTTCTTGTTCTGTCAATAACATTCCACAATTGTACAATTTTGTTCAGAGTTACACATTAATCAGTTAGAAAAAAAAAAAAAACAGAGGAAATCTACTTTATAGAATATTGGTGGCATTTCCTTTGGGGAAGTCTGAGGGAACTAATTCCCAGTGTTAGAAACTTAATTTTTTTTCTCTTTTTTCCTGAGAAAATAATATCTTGGTGAAAGGCTCTTTAGGACTACTTAAGTTCATTGGTAATGTGACCAAAATTATGTTCTTACCCATGGGATTTTACAATTTACAGAAAGTACTGCCTCTGGGATATGTTTTTTAAAAATTCAGAAAAAAATGTATTATGGAAAACTAAGCAGCATTTAGAGACATTTTGCCTGCTTCTTTTTCATGTCATGGAACACGGTTTCATGAATCAAGATCAGGGTTCAAACTAAAATGAAACATCAAAGCCACACAATGGTAATTAAAAGTTGTTGATGTTCTTAAGGGTTAATGGAACTAGGACTGATTGTTTTTAAGAACTAAAATGCTTCTACAGCACTGACCAAAATTCAACTACACCTGATTCTGATAATGTTTCCTTAATCTTTATCAGCTTAAAAGTTTTACCAATTTTTCTAAATGTCATAATTTATCATTTAAATTAAATGATCTAGGAAAAAGATTAATGGGTCATTGTTTCTAAAATAAAATTTCCTCTATACTTGTGTATATTAGTATCTGAAAAAGTCTTGCTATATTCATAGATGAGTTGTCTCTCCTCCCATTTCATGTTTAAGACATGTCAGATTTGCCTCTGAAGGCTCTTTCTTTAATTTCTGTCCAAATGAAATTCATTTGCACAAGATGGCATGAATGACTCTGACAGAAAAATTAAAAGTTTTATGTTTCAAGCTGTTAATCTTGATCCTTTCCCTCCAAGAGCTCTTTTCGGATCACCCAATCCACAGTGCTGTCTCTATATCCTCTGAATTTATGAATTCACAGGAGCTCTTGTTTTCATGTTTCCTGCTATCACAGATCCTCTTGTTTTATGTTCCACTTTCAGGCTTAGATTTCTATTTAATCTTCCAAATATTTATATATTTTTTCCCAAGTAGTCTGTAAGTTAGTGGAGAACAAAACTTTTGTTCCAAGTATCAAACCCAATTCCAATCAGTTTAAATGTCAGAGCAAGAGAGACAAAGTTAAATGTAGAAGACATCAATGTTCCCCACCTTGAATTGTTGGCTCCTTTAAGGGGCTTTAATTCTTTCCAGTTGCAAATAGCTAGGAAAGGAAGGGAAATATGGAAATGAAAAATATTCATGATATTTACAGACATACATTTTTTTAAGCACTCACCAGGGGCAAAGGATATGTTACCCTCAAGATCCAATCAGAAAAGTCCTTGGGCAAAGGACCAATTGGTCCATCTTGGATCACATTTTCTGTAAATGGAGCACTATGAACCAGATACGTTGATGGCTCAGCTGCAGTGTCCAACCTACAGCTAGGAGAGAGAGTTGACCTCTTTGACTTCTTTGACATAGTTGTAAAGAAATATTTTTCAGGAGAACATTATTGCTCTGGGCAAATAAAGCAATAAGTTATCAGCAATATTTGATTATTATTACTATGTTTTTCACACAAGATGCTCAAAAATCACTTAATGTTAATTTACTACCACACTAGTGAATTTTAACAAATTTGTTAAGATATAATTTACATAAAATAACATTTACATATTTAAAATAAAATATTGTAGTATATTTACAGAGTTGTACATAGTCAAATGTGTCTTGAATGATCTAATTTTAGAATTTTTTTCATCGCCCAAAAAACACACTACTAAATTTGATTAAAAAGTCTGCCACCTATTCGCTGTTTGATTTTGAGGAAGTGATTTTATAATAGGTAGGTAGAAAAATTCCTTCCCCAAAGATGTCTTCCCTCACAATTGGCTTTCTATACTTTGTTATGGATTTAAAAATCAAATGAAGAAATGTAAGAAAATCACCCATCAAATATGCACTAAGTGCAGGGTTGAGGTCCAGGAGGCTTTCTGTGAATAACACACACAAATTATACGGTATGGACTCCGGGATCTCTCCTCAGATGAATGAAGTGCTAGAGAGGTAAATTCTGAATGGATGAAGCATGAGATAAAAATGGGCATCTGTCTTTCATGAAAATTGGCCCACTCCAAGATGACTTAAAAGATGTTCTCTTAATATTACCTTATTAATCAGAAGCAGTGCTCTACAAAGACTTTTAAGACTTTAATCAGAAAGAATAAATAGCCCACATTTTCCACAGGAAAAGTTTTATGAGTGTATAAAATGTTCTGTCAAGATGGAACAATCAGAAAGAAAACTCTGCTTTGACACTCAGAGACATATTACCACCCTGGTTTTGCCAGAAAGACACAGAACATCACACATTAAAATAACCTCAAGCTTATACAATGATGATATTCATAGCTGGATGCTCCATTAATTGTGCTGCAGCCAGACAAATGTTTCTAACATCGGCTAGAGAAGTCTGCATTTTTCCTGTGTAACTAATATGACCAAATTTCCCAAAATGTTTAAGAATAGAATGAATACACTCTTAATTCCAGAAGAAGATTTGCGCAGGCAATATGATTCAACATAGTTCACATTTCACAACTACAAAAAGCAGCTATAAAAGACTTTTGTATATATATCTAAAATATACAGACTGCTCTATATCTACTTTTTTAGTTACAGATATCTGTATATCTAAAATAGGAGAGGATTTTGTTTTTTGTTTTGTGGACTCTGAGAAATAAAAATGGCTAATTTCCCACATGCAATTTACTTAAATTGAATCACATCAAATAGACTAAGATATTTTAAATTTAAAAAACATTACATATATTGGAGTTTTTTGCCTCCCCCCTTCATCTTCCTCTTTCTTCATACATGACTTATCCCATCCAAGTAACGCATGTTGATAGTGTGTATATATTCCTGTGTATTTTTACTCTTTCAATATTAATATAAATACATTTATATATAAAAATTTGTATGCATTGAATACACACAGAACTTTTGCATAAATACAGATAAACATGTATGTTTATCCTCATTTCTGTACAAAATTTTGCTCCTGGCTTTGCTCTGGGAATTAACTTCATTTTTCAGATTTTTGCAATATTAACAGTGCTGAAACTTTGAAGAGATATATTCATATGGTTGTTTCTGCTATTTCTGGAAGGTCAGATTCACAGTATTAAGACTGCTTGGTTAAAGAGTTATTCACATATATATATATGTGTATATATCTATATATAGATATATAGATATATCTATATATATATCTGCTCTTACAACAGAACTTGAAATTTTTCACATTTTTACCTTTTTTCCAGCATTATTGTGAGCAATGGCTATTATGGCCTTAAAATATTTTTCAGGCCCTTGCTGGTGGCACAGTGGATAAGGCGCCAGCCTGCGAACCCAAAGGTCACTGGTTTGATTCCCCAGCAAGGGTATATAACCAGGTTATATTTTCCAGTCTGATAAGCACTCAAGACTATCTCATTATCAATTTGTTTTGCATTTCCTTAACTAGTACTGAAGCCAACTATTTTGGGGGGTCAGTTAGATTTGCTTCTCCTGAATTGCCTTTTCATATCCTTTGATAATATTCGTATTGGTTTATCTCTTCTTTTGAGAATTCTTAAAATCATATATCAATTTTAATCTTTTGTCATTTGTTTTGCTTTTTTTTTTTTTTCATAATACGAATCCATCTGGAATGTGTTTTGGTGATGATATAAAATAGGCATGATTTACATTCTTTTTTCTATATGGAAGCCATTTCTGTCACACTTTCTGTGTCTGTGCCATACCACTGAGTGGTAAGTCCACCATTGTCATATTTGGGTTTTCACTAATGCCTAGATTTATTTCTGGATTCTCTATTTGATTCCACTGATGTATTTGTTTATTCCCATGGACTATCACTGATTTGGATATAATGGCTTAAAAATATGGTCTGGATCTATAAAGAAAGACTTCCTTTATTCTTTATCTTTTTTATAGACTTATTGTCTATTGATGGTTTTATTATTCTATATGAAATCCAGTTCATTTTATTCACTTATGAAAAAAAAGCCCTCTTGATACTTCCATGGAATCTGTAGAGAAAGAGCATTTTTATTGCATAAATTTTTCAGGAAGGTAATTTTGACCTTAGTTTTACTTTTCTTCTTCTTGTGCTCACTGGAAACTCATACAAACTGGCCTACAGGGAGATGTCTTTATTTGAAGTATGAAGTATAATATAAATCTTTGGAATACTTCTGGCAATATGACATTTATTCCTCTCTGTACACATAGAAAACAGAAGGTTAAGTTTCCGGAGGAAACAAAAAGAAAAACATTTAGTTTTATTACTCTTCTTGTGTCTCAAGAGAACAATCTTTCACAATGTTTTGAGGTCAGTAATGGGGATATAGTGGAAGAAAGTGTACTTTTCCTTATTTTCATAATTTATATCCTTTCTTGTGGTCTGGCATTGTTTACCGTAAGGCATAGGAATACATATTAAGGATATGTTTCAATCTGAGACACTCAGGGAAGGACTTGTACATAGGAAATATTATCATTCAACACATCTGTTCTGAGGACAAGTAAAAATATCTTTATTTTCTAATTTTCCTTAGAACCACATATATTTATTTTGCAAACAATTTTTTACATTTTTTAATACTTTGGATATTTGAGCAAACTAAATTTAATTTCAATGAAGGATATCATTTTGTGGTAGTGGAAAGGCCACAGGTTTGGTACTTTACAAACTTGGATTAAAATCTCTGTGACTTTGGGCAAGTTATATTACCATTTTGAGCTTCAGATTCTTCATCTATAAAAAATGCAAACTTTACAACCTTGGCTGGTGTGGCTCAGTGGATTGGCACCAGTCTGAGAACCCTAAGGTTACTGGTTTGATTCCCAGTCAGGGCACATAACCAGGTTGCAAGCCAGGTCTCCAGCCAGGTCCATAGCTGCAGGCAGGTGAAAGGCAACCATACATTGATGTCTCTCTCCCTTTTTTCCTTCCTCCATGCTCTCCTCTCTGAAGATAATGAATAAAATCTTTTAAAAAATAATAATAATGCAAGCTTTAGAAACCATTTACATAATTGAAAAATTAAATGGAACTTAAAAAAATACTCAATGCAGTGCCCAGCAACCATGATATTGTAAATATTACAACTTTTGTTACAGGTAGGAAATAGATAAGGCTTTCTTAATAATAATTCTACTATATATCTACTTATCAATTATTATAAATAAGGCCTCACTTATTTTTTTCTAACAAAGTGTTATAATTCAATTTTTAGAATCCATTAACGTTTTTGCTCAAGATGCATAGGGTCAGTACTAACTATAAGCCAAGTATTATCCTATGCATTGAAAATATAGAGATAAATTAATCATGTAGGATCCCTTTTCTGGTAGAACTTATATTTTAATAAATATAAAGTAAGTAGACAATAAAAAGATCATGGAAAGCACTGCAAATGAAAGAGAGTGATGTGACAGAGAAACTCAGTAATATGCAGCAGTTACCTGTTTGAATCCTATCTGAGCAGTTTAAAAGTGTTTGGTACATATGCACTATATTATTTCAGGAGCAAAATAAATATTTGTTTCACAAAGTGACAATGTAATTTTTTTAATTGCTAAATTTATAGCAATTGATTCCTTTAAAGGAATTGATTAAATAATTTGTGATTATTACATCAATTGTTTAATGGGTACTTTAATTCACAGAATATTTTAGGGGCCCTATTACATTCTAATTACATATTAGCCATATAACTATAATTAGGCCTTAGAGATACAAACATTTATAAAACTCAGTTATGTCCTTAATATAAATAACTGTAGCAATGTGATTAAGACTACATTAGGATTTATAAAGTTATACAGGATTCCAGCGAAGAGTACTTGAAAATGCATTCTCTTTAAAAATTAAGCAGCCATGACATTCTTATATTGGTAGATTTTTAATGAAAACTTTTCTCATAAAGGGATAGTATTATCTATATTTCCTGGAACTACCAAACCACTGAATCCCTGGAATAGGACTTAATGAACTTGAATGTCTTCTTTTTATTTATGTCTCTATTTGTATTTTCTTTTCTTTTGTTAAGATTTTATTTATTATTTCTTAGAGAGAGGGAAAGTGAGGGGGAGAGAAACATCAATGTATGGTTGCCTTTCACCTGCCTCTAGCTACAGACCTGGCTGGAGACCTGGCTTGCAACCTGATTATGGGCCCTGACTGGGAATTGAACAAGCAACCTTTGGGTTCTCAGGCTGGTGCCAATCCACTGAGCCATATGAGCCAGGGCCTTCTATATGCCTTTCCAAACATCACTTCTATTTCTTCTCTATGCTAATCAAGTGAAGAAATTTGCTTGAAAACACGATCTTGGAAGAGATCCTGGTTTTAGAGCACAACACATGTTCTTCATTAAGGGAGATAAATTGCCTTCAAATCCAAAAAAATATCTGTTCCCTGCTCACATACTCTCTATTTTAATCAGGAAATCACCCCTCATTTATTTACTCAAACCTAACATCATACTTGAATTTCCTTCTCTACTGCTACTGTCCACGTACTGTTGCTCACCAGTGTCTCCTGGGTCCCATAGCCTCTGTTCTCATGGAAACTGCCTTAGATGCCATCCTAATCACCTTTCTCTGGGATTATAGCACTGGCTGCCTAACTATTCTCACATCATCAATTCCTTCTTACAGCCTACTAGAATTAATTTTTAAATGGCAAAATGTGTTTTGTTTTGTTTTTCCCCTTTGGACACTGTAGACCCCTCCCCTTCTCCCTTCCAGGCTTTGGGATAAATATACAGTCTCAAGGTTTTCCTTTTCCCAGCTAGTGGAGATGATATACACAGACTATGAAGGGCTCCCCCTGCACTAAACATGTTTACTTGTGTTGTTTGGAATGCCTGGCAGCCTTATCAGGCCAGGCTCAGGGTTACTGGGTCACGGAGTGAGACATGTCTTCCTTTGCTTTTAGCCTCCTGTATTAAATTCTTCATGAGAATGCACTGGTGAGGGCCCTGTCTTTGTTTCCCTTTTGGCCACTTACTCTACCATATCAATTTTAGTGAGGAATCAGATGAATCTCGTCTCTATAGGAAGGAACTCTGTTGCTGGAAAGGTTGTGCATTGAAGTACTTAATGTGGTTAGTTTCTTTTTTTTTTTTAACCTAATAAAAACACCTGGTTTAATGTTAAATCAAAGGCTATTAGTAAACAAACAAATGATGTAAAAAATTGAATTTATGTTTCATTATGGCAATTGCAATGACTGTCTACATGACTTAACTGTGAAAAAATATTTAAAGAGGGACAAAAATTGAAAGCTTTGAAATATATTTCACATTGCAATTTTTATTTAAATCATATTTATTCTAATCACATTCGACATATATGCTCTGTTACTTCATTTGCTTCTTGTTCCATTTTAAGTATTAATAAGTTTCAGGATCTTTTGTACTATAAATACCTCTTATAATAAGGAATAATTAAGTGATAAAATGAACTTTACTGTAGGAAAAATGCATTGAATTTTCTGAAATAGTTGCATTTTTAATATTAAGCATCAGAAGTAGGAATCATATTTAAATGTTCTTTAAATGCTTGCTTTGAGGATGGTCAGTTTTAACCTTTAACATAGTTACTTTAAAATATGTTTTGGTAGCCCTGACTGGTGGCACAGTGGATAAGGTGCCAGCCTGCGAACCCAAAGGTCGCTGGTTTGATTCCCAGCCAGGGCACATAACCAGGTTGCAAGCCAGGTCTCCAGTCATGTTCTTTGCTGAAGGCAGGTGAAAGGCAACCATACATTGACGTCTCTCTCCCTCTCTGCCTTTTTTCCTTCCCCTCCCTCTGAAAATAATAAAATCTTTTTAAAAAGAAAATGAATATAGCCTAAAGCTTGTTCACTGAAAACTCTAATTAGAAAAAATTTAAGCAAGGCAGAATCTTTCAAGGAAAAAAATTAGGCAAAAGGCAAAAATAAGTAATACTGAGAAAAACATAATAAGTTATTGTAGATAAAGCAAGAAAAAAGTTTACCTGAAAACTTTTTCTCAGTATATTTCAAGACTTAGATAAATGAAAACCAAACTCATAGACAAAGAGAACAGATTGATGATTGCCAAAGGCAAAGAAGAGGGTATGTGAAATATGTGAAGGGGGTCAAAAGCTACAAACTTTGTTATAAAATAAATAAGTCATGGGGATATAATGTACGGCATGATGACTAAAGTAAATAATACTGTCTTGCATATTTGAAAGTTGATAAAAAAAGTAGTTCATAAAAGTTCTAGTGACAAGACAAAAATGTGTAACTGTATGGTGATGATGCAATAAATATATATATTGAATTCTTATGTTGCGCACATGAAACTAATATAATATGATGTCAATATATCTCAATAAAAACTTAGGTAAATAAACATTTTTCTGGAAAAACACAATTTAGTATTTATGCTCCAGATGAAGCAGGTTAAAACCTGTATCTGTAGTTAACCCCCTCCTCAGAAAAACCCTATGCCTAGACAAATTTAGTGGTGAGTTCTGCAAAACTGAAGAAACAGTAAGCCCAATTATATCAACTAATTTCAGTTAATTGAAATATAGAAAAATCTCCGCCATTCATTTTACAATTGTGCTATAATCTTGATACCAAACTAGATAGCTATAGGGTGAAAAGGAATAGACCAATGTCACTAATTGACAATGAAGCAGTACACTAAATCCAATGTTAGCAAACTGAATCCACCCATGGCTATAGAAAGGAATACACCATGTCCCAATTAGGTTCATCCTAGGAATAGAAAAAATTCTTCTATCACTTAAAAATAATTAATGAACCATTACATTACTACATTAAAAAAAAGATTATTTCAATATACTTAGAAAAACATTCCATGAAATTTGGCATCTATACATCATGTTAAATATTTAACAAGCAAGGATTAAAAAAATAACCACCCAAAACTCTATGGCAAAATCTATGCTTGATGATAATCTATCGGGAGCATTCCCTTTATTTTTTTTATTTTTTATTTAAATTTTGAGGTAGCATTGGTTAATAACATTATGTAATGTTCAGGTGTACAAGATTATAATCCAACATTTGTGTACTCTACTGTGTGCTCACCATCCAAAGTTTAGTTTCCTTTCATTACCACACATTTGACCCACTTTACCCAGTTCAACCTTCCCTGTCCCCTTTCCTCTCTGGTAACCACAATTCTGTCATATATATCTATGAGTTTGTTTTTGTTTTATTAGTTCATTTGTTGCTTTTATTTTATATTCTACATTTGTAAAAACTGCGATTTTTGTTCTTTTCCATCCAACTTATTTCTTTTAGCATAATACTCTCAAGATCAATCCATGTTGTCAAAAATGTCAATATTTCATCTTTTTATGGCATTCAATTTTATATATTTATCATTTTTATTTATATATAACATACACATATATTATAAATATGTTATACAATAATCCATCATTGAAAATTTAGAATATACATTTAGAGGAAAACACTCTTCAATAAATGATGTTGGGAAAATTACAGACATGGGCAAAATAATAAAACTAGACTACTAGCTTACACTAAGCACAAAAAATAAATAAAAATGGATTAAAGTCTTAAAACAATAAAATACATAGAAGAAAACATAGTCACTAATTTATGGATCTTGGTCTCAGAAGTCTTTTTGTGAACTTGACTCCAAAGGCAAGGGAAACAAAAACAAAATAAATAAACAAGACTACATCAATTTAAAAAGCTCATGCATAGCAAAAGAAATCACCAATAAAACAAAAAGGAAAACAACCAGATGGGAGAAAATATTTGCAAATAATGCTTTCAATATGAGGTTATTATTCAAAATATATAAAGAATTCATACAACTTAACAACAACAAACAAATAATCTAGTTTTAAAAATGGGCACATAACCTGAATAAACATTTTTCCAAGAAGGACATGAAAAGATGATGAACATCACTAATTATTAGGAAATTGCAAATCAAAACCACAAGGAGATACCACCTTATACCTGTTACAATGGCCATCATCCAAAAGAGAAGAAAGGGTTCAGACCAGGTAGTTCTCAATTTGGTTAGAGCATCATCCCCACACACCAACATTGTGGGTTTAATTCCTGGTCAGGGCACATATAAGAAGCATCCAATGAATGCATCAATAAGTAGAACAACAAATCAATGTCTCTCTCTAAAAAGGAAATGTATCTTTAAAAAAAAACAACAAGTGTTGGAGAAGATGTGGAGTAAAGGGAACCTGCATACACTGTTGGTAGGAATGTAAATTAGTGCAGCCACTATGGAAAAACTCTTTAAAGTAAGGGAAGGGGTAAGATAATACCGTTTTCACTCCTTTTGCTTCCTGTTGTACAGTAGTACATCCAAGACAGCATGATTGGAGTTCAAATGGAAGTACAGTGGAGGATATCTCAGATATGGGCAGCATTGTAAAAAGGTATGGTATATAAAAAGAATGAAGCCATTTCAGTGTGACTGGACCATAACTTGTGAGACAGAAAGAGACTAAGGAGGGGAGGTAAGACTAGAAATGTGGGCAGGAACCTGGTTTTATAGAGCTAAGTGTAAAGATTGGATTTTATCTTATAGATGATGAAGAGCCAAGTTCAAGCCAGAGAGTCTTGTATCCGTATTTTTAGAGTGATCTCCATGAAAACAATGAAGACTGTTGGAAGACAGGTTTTTTCCAGTTTTTTGTTTGTTTGTTTGTTTGTTTTTTGCTCAAGTGGATGAATCCAGACTTTGACTTCTTCACTCGGTATCCCCAGTGTCCTCCACTAGGTCTGACACTTAAAAGGCACTCAAAAAAACATGCCAATAATTGAACAATGTGAGCAGGAAAATAAGGACAATGGAATGGAATGGGAAGTTTGTAGAAACAGTAAAAAATAAGCATCTATAGGACTTGTGATCAATTGGATGTGGAGAGTAATGTAAAAGTATGACCCAAAGGTGCTTATTCTGTTTGGAGTGATTGGTAGTAACATAACTGAGAAAGAAAATGCATAGCAGAATCCAAATTGAGGCATGAAAGAGTGGTTCCATTTTTGACAGACTGCGTTTGGAGTCCTTGGGGGATACACAGGGGAAGGAATCCCAGGAAAGTTGGAAATGAGCCTCTAGTGTGAAGAAGGCTGGGCTAATGGTATATATTTGTAAATGTTCAGTAATTGTTTCAAGGTCCCAGGTCAGTAATTCTGGATGTTAGAGAACATGAAATTCTCTGGTGTAAAGTACAAATGTCTGCCTTTCTCGTTCAGGGAAATGTTCCACATTGCTCACAGGGAATTGTTAGTACTTTAGGTCTTTATTGCTTTGGAAGGTTATTTATTTATTTATTTATTTATTTATTTATTTATTTATTTAAAGTTTTAGCAGACTAGACCACCACCCATCCATTTACTTGCCCCCACCATCCCCCACCCCAAATATTGATTGAGATTATTTTAGTGAAAAATGTTTGCCTGAAGCCACACCACAACCTTATTAAAATTTGACTACTGCTTTACCTAAAGTGGTGGGAACCAGAAATAGCACTAGAAATTAACTGAGATGTTGGCATATACATCTGTGCTGTGAAAACAAGTACAACTAATATTAACCCAACTGTTTTCAAATTTCCCAACCCTTCTGTCAAATATTTTGAACACTTTACCTCAAATATCTTGGAACCCACAAAATCATTTGTAATTAAAGCACCTCTGTGAAATCCCTCACTTTAGAACACTTGTTTTGAACTGGAAAATTATAAATGAGAATCAGATTCCCTCAGGTGTCAGGAGGATATTTTGTATCTAAAACAAGATTTTTTTCAAGAAACTATTTATAAGAAGTGTAGCTATCTGGAAATGCAGATGAATTGAGTACATCTTGACTGGCTGAGAGTGGTGGTTCTATGTCAGCCTGTTCATTCTTCTATTTTTAACCTGCATCTCCCTTATCAAACCTCATGTACTTAATTGGGTTCTTACAGGATGCTTTGTGTAACCAAGGAGACTGTTCTATGATGGTGTTCCGCTGTAACTGTTACTCAGGACTGGAGGTGTCTGAAATCAGTCCCCTTCTAGGCAACTACTTGAGCTGCTGCTGTTTGTGGCAACAGGGGATGCAAGTCAGCAAAATGTGTTGGGCATCCCTCTTGCATTCTGCTTAGACGTTTAGCCAAACCCCAGCTGGCTTTTGTAAATGTCTATCCCAGAATTAGTCTTCTGTGATCTCTCAATCTCAGTTCATAAAATTGGGTCAACTCATGTTGACATTCTTTTTTTCATGTGAATCTTTATCTAAATGTTTCTTTTCCTACAGACTTTGTAGCAATAAGTGTACATCTCTTTTCACTCTTTTTCCTTCTATTCAGTTGCTAAGTTTTTTTTTTAATAGTAATGAAATATTTTAGCATAACTATATACACAAATGAGTGGGAAAATAAACATTTCTCATGATTGAACTAGAAGTCACAGTCGAAATATCTAGTGATGTACAAAGGTCTTTGAGAGTTATTTGTCACTGATCATTTGGAAGGTCAACACTTCAGTGGAGTAACCATCATTTAATATATGTCATTACTGAACAGCAAGTACTGAGAACATAAAAACCTACTTGTGAATATTTATATAGGGCTTATTAAGAAATTATCTTGGCATTTGATATCTAAGCTAGTTTTAAGAATACAAAGAATGATAACATGTCAATGTGGGACACAAAAATATATTGAAAAAATTTAAATAGTAATTATTATTAAAAGTTACATTCAGAGGTAGGGGCAGTCAAGATGAAGGAGGGAGGGAATGAGGTAGGTAGGTGGCAAGAAAGTGTGTAAATAAAAGAGAAAGCTGAATAAGAGAAAGTTGTTGAAAAATGAGTTACCTTATTAAAGGACATAAAATGAAAGAGATAAAAGGGGTATAATGATATAAAAACCTGAACTCATCAAAAAATCTAAAGTTACCCTTGGCCATTCAGAACATTCCTGGTTGATGGCCGAAGTCAGGGGTAAGCACAAAGGGAGAAGGGAGATATAATGATAGCTGCTAACAACATTTAGTTTCTTACGGAAATTTTATGCAGAATATCATAGTAAGATATTGGAAAATGTGAAAGTAAGACCACTAAACAAGTTTTAATTATTAAGCCTGGAAAAAAATGAATGAGGATTTTAATAACTAAATCAGATTCTGATATATTGTCTCAAGTAAGAAAATAGTGAGGGGAAGAAAAGGTTAACAACCACTAACAATGCACATACACATTTTGTTCAGTAGACATTTATGTTTTAAGTCTGCAGAAAATAATTATTGGCACAGAGTTTGAATGATTAGAATAGCCTCATATCTAGTCTTCTTGCTCTGGTAGCTACCTGTCCTTAAGTCTGTTGCAAGCCTTTTAAACTGAAGCAGTTACTCAAAAACTGCCAGCCAGTGATTAAGGCAAGGTCTAGCCCTGCCCTTCAGCACCCAGCCTCTGGCTCTCTGTGACCTTTGGGCTCACTCACTCCCAGCAACACTAGCAATAGACCTTCCTCAGATACCCCACCTGTTCCTGCCTGAGGCCAATCACTTGCTGTTCCTTCACCAATATCAACCTTTCTTCAGCTCAGCTATACTTGTGATTTTCAACCTAGACTTTCCCTGACCACTCTGTTAATATACCAATTCCTTCCTTGCTCTCCCTTCACTCTGCTCTAATTTTCTCCAAAGCACATGTCATATTTTATTCATTAATTGGTCAGTTTGACACAGAATAGTGTTTATCACATAATGAACACAATAAATATTTTTGGTAATGAATCCACTCCATCATCAATAACCAATTGTCAACCCTTAACAGTACTTGCTTGTTAAGTGCTAGGTCAGTTTTAGTACTTTTTTGTATACATTAACCTATTGGAATCTTTATAATGACTCTATGCGATAGAGTTGTAATTTCAGTATTAAGATTTGTCATCTTTTTTTTTTTTTTTTTTTCTGCATCCACACTAGCAACTAGCAAGGGAACTAAACCCATTTGATAGTCAAGGAAACTAGAGCATAGAGATTTTACCTATACTGCTCAGTAGTCAGTGGCTATTCAGTGGTGCAGACAGGATTCCAACCTAGGCAGCCAGCACAGAATTCCATGTTCTCAGCCATTAACCTCCACTGCCTCTCCATGAATAAATCGATCAGGTCCCCTGACACTTGTGCAATGCCTTATGATTTTCAACACCTGTTTAAATATATGATCCCATATGCTCTACAAAGAAAGTGTAGTGCCTATGTTATCTAACTAATAAAGAGAAGAGTGCATTCTCTTTCTGACAAATTCAGCATAAATTGTAAAACATCTTCATTTAATAAAATGGGTGCCAAGCTAGTCCCTGAAGGAAAAGAGATAAAATTTCTTCAAGATACTTACATTCTATTGATTAAAATAATAAAATGATCGCATAATTAATATACTTGTGATATAACAGAAGCTTACATAATTTCTGTGGCATGTGTATAATTCTGCCTTAGAATATGTGAAGAAGACTTCTTAAAGGGGAGTGGAGGAGCAATTTTAGAACACAGAGAGAGGGGGGTGAACAGACCTTTGTTCTGCAGAGAAGAGAGAAGTAAAGGCATTCCATGGGGAGAGTTTATCCTGAGCCAAGCATGAAAGCAGAGCATAGCATAAGTGGGTGAAGTCTCAAGTTCTCTATGGGGAAATTGTGGAGAAGGCGTGAGAGAGTGGCAGGAGAGAACACTGTAAGGTAAATTGGTTCCAAGTTATGAAGGAAATTGAAATTTCTCCTGTACATGTTGGGAAGCCACCTAAACAAGAACATCAGATTTACTCTTCAGGATTGTAGAAGACTAGTATGAGGAAAGGTCCAAGGAAAAGCCTGAACTCGCTGCACTTTTTGGAGAATCCTGGGTAAAATCCTGATGTGAATCTCAGTGAGAAAGCCCAGGACCACCACTGGAAGTTCTGTAGCCTTTGCATGGAGTTGGCTGCAAGGAGACTTAAAAAAACAAAACAACCCACCCACCCACCCACCCCCGCCCCCCCAGTGCAGTGTGTCCCCTCATAGGGAGCACCAAGAGGAAAACAGAAAGTACAAAGGGAGATACAAACCAATTAGAATGGCAGAGGCTGAAGTCAACTATTTGACCCCAGTGGGTCTGGGTGCCTGGATGGAAACTCAGTTGTTTCACTTTTGTAAAGGCTCCAAAAATCACTGATTGAGGTTTTTCTTGACCATTAAGTTTTGTCCTTTGCTTTTTTTCCCTTCCTATTCACACACTAGCAACCAACATGGTGGTAACTCTTTAGTGGTTCTTTGCTAAGTTAGATGGTTAGGAGTCATCTTTAACAATCAGAAGATTATTCTATATTTTATTTCAACTTAAAGTCCATTTCAAGCCAATCACTCAAAATTATTTAGTTATTTTTTAGGCCCTGACTGGGGTAGCTCAGTTGGTTAGAGTATCATCCTGATATGCCAAGGTTGCTGGTTTGGCCCTTGGGTAAGGCACATATAAAAAGCAACCAATGAATGCATAAATAAATGGAACAACAAATTGATGCTTTTCCCTTTCTCCCTTCCTCTCTTTCTAAAGTCAGTAAGTTATTTTTTAACATCATGCATCAAGATATGCTATTATCTTCATAAAACTTTACAAATCAGAAAAAGAGAGCAGCAGTGAAGATAACCAATACATCTCTATTAATTTGATGCAATTCAATATTTCCAGAGTAGAATCTTTATTTCCAGGGTAAGGTGGGTTCTTTTTCTTAATGCCTCTGGAAAACAAAATTATAGGATCAAAATAATGTCATAATTTGGGCATCAATTTCCTTCTTTTTTCACTTTTTTCATTTTAGTTAATTCTCACAAAAACTCCATTAGGTGGGCATAATGGTGTCTGTTTCACAGATAAGAAAACTTTGATTTAGAGACCTTTCAACTTATACTTGATAACCATTTCCTAATGGATTAAGTTATTTTATCTTTTAAAATGTTTAAAACTGCATTTTTCTATCTTAATATGTGATTGAGACTCATTGTTACTTCAAATTGATTTATAGAGGTTTAAATGGCTTCCTCAACCACAGAACTAATAGAATATAATCAGAATGCAAATGTTTGTCTTTGGAGGCTAAACCTGTTATTTTTGTTCAATATCATGTCCCAAAGAAAGCCACCAAGTTCACTAGGAATTCAGGTCACCCCCATAATCAATAGTTGATGATACTTAGCATTGATACCTTGATCATCCATAGTATATATGTGTGTGTGATTATTTGAAAAGTTAAAATGTTTAAATCTCATTAATTCAGCTGGCTTCAGTTCAATTATCTAGTATCTAGGTGCAAATCTAGGCCTTATTTATACCTGGAACTAAAGTTTTTCTTAAACTATTACAATATAGAAGGTAAATTAAATAAGATTTTCATGTCTTATTGTCCAACTAGAGTTCCATGATTTCTGCTATTCTCCTCTATGCAGTCAAGGCAGTGTTCTTCAAGAAGCTTTTAGCAATTCCTTGGGTCTGACTTCTTTCAGAATTCCTATAGCAAAGTAGGATTATACACCATTGTGTAGTCTTAGCTAATGTTTTCTTACAGCCATTCAATCAGAATTTGAGTTCCTAAGGAGCAAAGACAGTGTCTGTTTTCACTGGAAGTCTTCACACCTCCTAGACTAGTAACTAGAGAGATTGTCATTTGCTACAGATTCACTGAGTTCTTAGCAAGCTTAGGTTCTTAACAAATGTGGAACAGGGGGTGTGCAAAGGGGCGGGGCAGGGAGTCAGTTGATCAATTATATGAGTTAAAAATTATATAATTAGTGAAAAAATAGTCATATAAAACTTTCACTGAGAAGTAGCTTTCTAACTATAGCAGATTTTTATTTCATTGTAAAGTAATAAAATCACATTTCCTTACCATAACGTGTGGTTCAGACTTATTACTAATTCAGATTGTCCTTGCATTTAATTAGTAGATTTAATTGTTTTAATTTTTAAGATATATAAAACCAAGTTTAAAAGATGTATCTTTTTTTAAAACATTCATTAAACTCTGCACATCACTGAACTCAGCATCTTGTAATTCTTATAACTATTATGGAGCAGTCAATTGGCTTCTTTTATGAAGAACTTAAGAGAGTTATCTTGTTGAAATAAAGACTTGAAACTGGAGTTTTGTCATTGCTTTCCATTTTACTTGATATCTTTACTTTGCAATGATTAGGTTGTTTGAAAACTTCTAACTCAGCATAAAAAACAAACACACAAACAAACAAAAAAACCCAGAACACTCTGTGTTCTGTCAGAGACACTTATCATGTTTCTCTAATTTAAATTGTACACCCTGAGGGCAGAAATGGAGGATTTTTTTTATCCTGCATAAGATATAACTCAGGCTCCGAGAAGTATATAACAAAAATAATGAGAGCACTTTCTCATCACCTGTTAGTGTTTGAAACACCATCAAGGAGACAGTGTCTTGGGAATTTTTTTAAATGTTCATTTGTCTTGAACCATGTTGTCTTTTCTTGAGAACATTTTATGTATATTTTTGTTCAATTTGAGAAAATATTATTGTAGTGTTTCTAAAGTTAGAAACCACTTGGGCAATATGACATTTTGGTAGATGTGTTTACTAGTTCTCCAAAGTTTTTTTGTTCCCCTTTAGTAAAAGTGTTACGTAAAGCTGGAGGGAAATATGTCCATTTTGCGCAGACCCTGACACCGTTCCCCTACCTCACACAACTGCAACCTTCTCTTGGGAGAACAATGTTCCTGTTACTATTGTCACATGGCAAACCAACCCCCAGTGTAATCATATAATGTAACCATTTTATTATGCTCAGGAATCCTGTGGGAACATGTCAGGGTGCCTCAAACATGGCTCATCTCTGCTCCATGTCTGGGACTCTGAAGGGTTCAAGGCTGGGGACTCAGGATGGCTGAGGGCTGGAATCTGGAGGCTTTCAGCTCAACAGTACTGGCACCTTGACTAGGATAACTTATCGACCTGAAAGCCTATACATCTCAAGACCTCCTTACTCTGCGTTGCTGCACCTCTCCTCTGGCAGCTCATGGTCCAGGAGAGAACGTTCCAGTAAACAAACATGACAGCCACTTTGCCTTTTACACCGCAGTCTCAGTGGGCACCCAGCAGCCCCTCTGCTGTTCTCACAGTCAAAATGGACTCAAAGCCACCCAGGCCCAAGGGGACAAGAACAGGACTCCTCTATCTTTAATGCAGGAGTGGCAAGCCAGCCTTATAGACTTACGAATGAGCACGTGCAAACAACAGAAGGTAGAAAGAGTGTGACCTTTATGGGAAAATGGACCTTGGCACAAACGGCCTCAGCCCTTCATGTCTGTCCATTCATGAGTCGAATGTGCTTGATAAAGGGGACTTGTCTAACTGCATGGGTTTTTCATCTCTCGTATTAATTAGCACTTGCTACATTTTAAATTGCAACAAATATTCTTTGAACCTGAATTTGAATGAATCCCGTTAAATTAATCCCATTAGTCTTTTCAGTGAGATCTCAGAGAAACTTTCACTTAACGCCACAGAGATAATAATTTTATGCCATTATGAAAATGATAGTGAATATTAATGTTCCAGTTATCTCAGTTGCGGGCATAAAATCCCATTAAATTCCCGTATCAGTTTCCTAGAAGGCAGTGTTACCCAGCAGAGACCCTGGTGTGACGCAGGCCTATTGCTCAGTCCTGGTACACCACGACCACCTACAAAGGCGTGTCCTTGAGCAAATTCTTCACTGAGCTTCCGTTTCCGCCTCAGTAAAATGAAGATAATGCCAGTGCCTCAAAGGAACAGATGTGAGCACATCAGCAGAGCCTGCCTGGAAAAGCCATGGCCAAGATAAGAGTTGGGTAGGATACAAAACAGATAAAGAGCCTGGGTATTTGGTTTTGTAATTTGTCCACCCAGAAGGACGTTCTTTCTAATTCTGACATAAGATGCTAGTGGAGGCCCCTGTGGCAGATATTTAAAAAAAAAAAAAAAAAAAAGCACCAATATAAATACGACTGTTAAATAGACCCATATCCACCCACTTTGCCTCCATTTTGCCAGTCTGAATAGCCAGCAAGACCTGTTTAAATTTTAAAAAGTCATACATATTTAGTGACAAATTTGAGATGAACAGTACTAAGGCTCCTGAGCTATGTTTTCAACATTCATTTTCAAAAAATCACATGTTCTCTCTATAGTGCTAGAAATATGCTGATTCTTAGAAATGCATGAGTGTTCTCTTAGCTGTGAAAACATGATATCCATCTTGGAATTTGTTTTCTCAAAATCCTGAAATAAACGTAAGCAACTCAAAAAATGAGTTGAGGTATCTGATGCTCCACAGTGAACCTACTTTTTTAGGCTGGGCAACATATTTCATAGACTTTTAAATTCTGAAGGTGAGAACATGAGACACTCCCTATAATTGATAAACAAATATGTGACCTTATGTCACACCTCGGTCTGTGTGGAGGCAGCTGGATTCGATGATGCTAATTTGCACCAATGTCATAAACCAAACTTGATTGGAGCTTAAAATGTTGGTGCCTGTTAGAGAGCACAGTGCAGCTTGAAATCATCACCTAACAGAACAAAAAAACATTCAGAATAGGCGTATTACAGAACTATCCCGGGTGCATCTTAAAAGAGCTAAGAGGTTGCTCAAAAGGAATTACACATGGCTATCATCCAGAGACCTTGTGCATAGACACACACAAAGTAGAATCTGCATTTCCTCCAGATAAGGGACGTGGTGCAATTTGCTGCACAAGTATTTCCTCCCCCTGTAAAATACATCTGCTTAATGTTTACTGTGTTAAAATTTCTCATCTGCAAATTAACATTAAATTATCAAGTTAGCTTGAGCCAGCAGGAATACAATCTTTTGTTTTCTATTCTTGCAATAAAAAAAAATATATCCAGTAAGATCAACATTCACTGTGTCTTCTCCCATAGGAGTTGTAATCAGGAGACAAGCCTCCACTTGAAGCTGTCTACCAAACTCTCTATCTTAAAAGTGTATTTACATTTCAGTATCTGGCCTTTGTTGCTGGAGTTCTGAAAGCTTTGTCTTTGTCACAGGCAGAGCACATTTATAAAGCAGGAATTTTTTTTTTTTTTTTTTTGCTAAGTATACTTCAGCTCCCTTTTTCCTTTCTCTCAAAATTAACTTCTTGGTCACCTGATCATCTGCTCAATAATTAATAGTTGTTAGGATCTGGGGTTTGGAAAAATGGGGAAGGGGGTATAAATTTTCAATTATAAGGTGAATAACATCTGAGGGTCTAATGTATAGCATGATGGCTATAGTTGATTATACTGTACTGTATAATTGAAATTTGCTAGAGTAGATCATAAATGTTCTCACCAAAAAAATAATTAAATATGTGTGTATATATATACACACACACACACAGATGTATATATATATCATCTCAAAGCATCACATTTTGCATTTTAAACAATGTTATTTGTCAATTATATCTCAAAAAAGTTGAAAAATATTAACAGTTGTCAGTTCATCTTGTCTGTCACAGGTCACTAGGGAAATAAAGCAGAAAGCTATATCTGATGCCACAATGCCTAACCTAGGTTTATAGCTGGCCTCTTTCCTTTCTTTCATGATCTAAGGGGCAAGAACTTGCCCTCATTCTTTCCCCACTTGTCTTGGTGGAGGGACAAATCAGGACAAAGTATGCCTCTCTGACCCAAATTCTGCTTTACCAATCTTTCTCTAGTTCGTAACACCCTAGATGGACCCCAAGTGAGATTTAAGCCATTTTTCTAAAATATTTTAGCTAGAATCATAAACCTGTAGATTTTCATGGAAGAAAGAACATGCCTCCAGTTTAGCCAATAAACCCCCTTGAGCCCTACAGGGATCAAGGCCTGATTGCTTATCCCACATGTTCTCCCAAGTTCCACAACTTCCAAAATAGTATACTCCTAAAGCCCTTCCCAGCTTTTTTACTCTTGTGATGTGCCACCCTTCCTCACAGGACCATGAGAATCTATCCCCCAGTGCTGAAGTGGCTCTTGCAAATACATTTTCCACCCAAGGGCTTTTCCAGATGTCTGTAGCTCTCACACCCTCTCAGTAAGAGAGGAGTGACTTCTGGGTTGGGGGAGAGAAGATGAGAAACAAGGTGAGCCTTTACATGGCTGATTTTCTTGGAAAGTGTCTGAAAACAAACACAACTTGAGACCAGGGGGATTAATTTCCTTCAAAGAGCTTCTTTAGTCTTAAACTTGTATCTTTCTGCAGCTAATGACCTCAAACTTATTCCACATGGAGTAAAACCCTAGCCTTGTTATCTCCTTTCCCACCCTAAATTTTATTACAAGTACTTTCATATTTAATAAAGGCATTTCTTTCTGAGCCATCCAAGCAAATGGCCCATGCTCAGAACACTCCTCTGGTCTACCAGGTGTCTTGCACCTTACTAGAAAAGTTGAAGAGAGGAGTTGTGAGAATTTCAAGTCACCCTACAGTATCTGAAAGAGTACCTTCAGCTCTGTCTGGATCTATATTAGTGTCCTTGAATTTGTAAAATTTTAAGCTGTGGGTTTTTAACTCCCAGTATATTTTACACCTCTCCTATTGAACTCCTATTTGTTCTGAGGTGGTGAAAAGCCTATTGCTCAAATATCCATTATAATCTCCTAAACTCACAGTAACTCTGGAAGTCCCAGAACAGAATAGAGCCAACAAATAGATGAACCCCAAGCATAGGTTTCTAAATAACCAGCCAATGAAAAGTTGGAGGAGGAGTTTCTAGGGCTGACATATAATCATATGTAATTAAATATGTAATAATATAACCATAGAATCTGCATTAATTCTAAATGTAATCTCTCTTATACAGGATATGCTTAAGCAACAAGAAAAATACATGCAAAGTAATAATGTTATTTCACATACACATTTAACTTCTCAGAATTCAACTCTGTGGTCTATGCAAAAGAGGGGGAAGGAAGCAGGGAGAATGATTTAACTTTATGTAGTTCAGAGGCTCCGTCTACTTTTCAAACCCAAGAAAGAGATAGGCTCCTCCATGTAATTTCCTTCCTGTCCCGTAGTCAGACATGGTGCTGAGGAGCTTATTCTAGTCCCTTCATCAAGACACTCATTATCTTTGTGATGTGAGATAAGTTTATGAAAAAATTTTTTTAAAGAAAGAATGGAATATGTTAAACAGTAGTTGCTTTGATTGTAATACTATGGGTGATCTATCTTTTGTAATGTTCCATTATTCTAAATTTCTCCAGCATACTTACATAAGTATTTGTTTCTTTGCTAACATAAAAAATGAGTTAAAAAAATAAGAATGATTTCCTGGACAAATTAAATATTTAAATTTTCATACAAATGATGTTTCTCTAAGTAAAAATGATATATAAGGATTTCAGAACAAGCATTTTTATTATAAAATTTTCTGAGCTAATAGAAAAGTCAGAGTAATTATTTCTTAACTGTAAACTTTAATTTAAGCAATTGAGAATAGATTAAAATTAGCCTGTTGCATTGAGCTAAAATTGCTTTATTCTTATCAAAGTCATTATTTTCAGATCAGCACTTTGAAAACTATGAAACAGTAATGGAAAAGTAGTTGATTAGTTACTAAGAACTATTATGGGCCAAGTTATGTGTTAAATGTTTACACACATTATTTTCTTTGATTTTACCAAACCCCCTGAGGATGATCCTTACTTTACAACTGAATAAAGGGAAGGTTAGAAAGATTAACTTTATTAGGCCCATGTAACTAGTAAATAGAAGAGGCAAGATTTAAAACAGATTGTTCTGATTCAAATTCTTTCCTGGAAACCAAAATGAAAACAAGTAGTATATAAATAGTCATCTATTTTGAGATTAGAGTCAAGATAAGATAGAGGCCACTTGATCCATTTTTGCCTTGGTAATATTTTGTATTAAGTATTGTTAGGCAAATACTGCCTGATTTCCTGCATATCCTTTAATTATTTTAATTTAACAGGGTCAGTAATAATAAGATCAATTAACTTTTTAAAAAAGATTTTACCATGTTCCTGGTATTATTGTATGTTAAATGAATTAATTCATCTTAACCTCAAAGCAATATCATTAGATAATTACTATTATTATTTATATTTAGGGAAAATTAAGAATTATGAGATTGCTGAAGACTCAAAGTGGCTTTCAGATTAATGGGTCAGAAAGCTGGGGCAGCTACAAAACTGTACTTACAAAATATCTTCCAGAAAGATACTGTAAGCATTAGCATTGGCTACAAAGTTAACTGGCCCTCCTTGTCCAAGTTTTAAGAATGAGGTCATACAGCCAACTGCTCAAAAGAAATCTAAGCAGTAATCTATGTACTGTATGACATTTGATCACTAAAATATCACACACGTTTGGGAAAGAAAAACAAGCTTCTAGATTTTTGCCATTCTTATTCATTGGTAAATGTCTTTCTAGAGGTCAGCAGCATTTTATATTTTCATATTATAAACTGTTCCAAAGCAAATTAGCCTTCAAAGACCACCACTCCCATTAAACTTATGAATATCTTGAAGTAGGATAATGTTGCTTTACTTTATGGCTCTTGGATAATGATAATTCAAGGAGTGCTTTTGTTGTTCAAATTGTGTTACTTGGGCCTGTGAAGAAGGTTACTCTTTATAATAAACATATTTATTATGGTTTGCTTTGGAAAGAAATAAAGTTGCATTTCATACATACCTTTTTTACTTTTTTTATTATTGTTGTATTATAATTATTTCATTTTTCTTCCATTGTTCTCCCCTACCCTCCCCACACACTGCCCCACCTCCCTCAGTCAATCCCCAGCTCATTGTCCATGTCCATGGGTCCTTCACACTAGCCCCTCAACATTTCATACATATCTTAAACATTATTTTTGGAGTTTTAATATTGTTACATTTGGCATTTAGAAGATAAGTTTATTTCCTTGTTACTTTTTAAAAAAGTGGTTTCTCTAATAGATTTACTTTCTTCTAGTAGGAAGAAATGGCTTGATATTTGAATGTTTGGTGATTATTTATTTGAAGAAACTTGTAACCCCTATGTATGGATTAATAATAATGTTTATAGGCATGTGTTTTTCAAAATAACTGAGAATTATGTTTCATCAAATATTTGAGCAACCTTTGGCCCAGTCAAGTTGAAAAGTAAAATTAACCATCACACAGTGTCCTTCAAAGAGCAAAAAGTTTTTAATTTTGATGAGGCCCAATTTATCAATCATTATGTTTATGGTAAGTGTTTTTGGTGTCAGGTAGAAGAATCTTTGCCTCTCCCTAAATCCTAAATTTCCTCTTATTATTTTTCCTAAAAATTTTATTTTATCTGTTATCTTTCTTTTCTCTATTTCATTTCTCCACTCTAATCTTTATTATTTTTTCATTCTACTTCATTAGGTATAGTTTGCTCTTCCTTTCTAAATGTCTTAAGGTGAAAGTTTTGTTTTTAATTTGAGATCTTTCTTTTTGTTTAATTAAAATTTTTACAACTATAAATTTCCCTTCAATAATTGTTTCATTGCATGCTTTAAGTTTCATTATGTTATATCTTCCTTTTCATACTTGTAAAAGTATTTTATAATTTCTTTGGTAATTTATTCTTGACCCATTTGTTACTTAGGAGTGTGTTATTTAATTTCTACATATTGGTTAATTTCCCAGATAGTCCTTTGTTACTTATTTCTACCTTGATTCTACTGTGATCATCAAACCTATTCAGTATGATTTCAATCTTTTAATACTTTTTTCATGAATTTCCAATGTGCACCTAGTAAAAAAGTGTATTATACTAATTTGGGGTGGAATACTCTTCCAATGTCTGTTAGACCTAGTTAGTTTATAATGTTGTTCAAGTTACATATTTTGTGATCTATGTAGTTGTGTTATATAGTGTGGAAAGTAACCCTTGTGAATCATCTGTAATATTTCTCTCTTCAATTTAGTAATTTTGCTTCAATTATTTGGGGGTTCTGCTATTTCATGCATATATATTATAAATGTTATATGTTCCTGATGATTAACCCTTTTATTATGAAAATATCTTTCTTTATGTCCAGCTATATTTATTTTAAAATATATTTCATCTGCTATTAGTATAACTATGCCAGATTTTTTATGATACATCTTTTACTTTCAATTTATCCTGTCTTTGAATATAAAGTTTGTTTCTTGTAAACATCATATAGTTTTGGTATTATAGCTTTATGAGTAGCGCTATATATATATATATATATATATATATGAGTAGCTATGAGTTCATGGGTTACAGGACTTTTATGGTATCTGACAATCTCTGCTTTTTGATTGACTTGTTTAATCTAGTCATATTTTAAATTTTATGATTGAACATTTAATCTATATCTTCCAGTTTATGTCTTTTTCTCCCTCTGTGTCTCCTTTGCTGCCTTCTCTTGCATTAAGTGAATGTTTTCTAGAGTAATATTTTATTTCTCCTAATGACTTTTATCACTATATATTTTGTTATTTTATTAGTAGTTGCTCTGAAGTGAACTACAGATAACTTATATACTGTCTTAGGTGTAGTGAAATATCCAAGTGTTGTTATAAATAGTTATAATTATAAATTTTTATGTCTCTTAAAGAAGCTAAGAGAAAAAAGAACAAGTATATAGTTATAGAGTGTCTTATGTTAATTTTTGCATTTAATTACTGGTTCTCTTAATTTCTTCCTGTGTATTTGAGATACTACCTGATGTCATTTCTTTAATCTAATATACCTTTGTCTCTACCCACCTCCTTTGTGATATATTAAAAAAATATATTAAATTTCTGTATGATATATGCTTAACTATACAATTATATACATATTGTCTTATACAACTGCTTTTCAAATAAATTATTTTAAAATAGCATACCTCACTTTGAAGAGAACACATACAAATCTAGCAATTTTACTACCTCATCTTAGATACTCTCCCAGGACTTCCCAGGTACTTGGGATAAAGCAGGGCTGAAAACACATCCTTGCCTTTGGTAAAAATATACATAATTTTGGGGGGTATATACATAATTATATACATATATATAGCTATGTATGTATGTGTGTATGTATACATGCATATTCATAACACATGTATACCAGAAGGCAGTGGATTTTAATACTATCAGTGTCACAGATGCCCTTGAGAAGATGATAGGAGTTAGTGGCAATTTGAAAACTCATTTACCCTTTGTAGCACCATTTAACTACCTCTTCATGGCAGAGAAACTAGCTGAAATTTCTGGATGGCAATACAAGCTCAGCGCTTTGTTGCTTCTAAGCCAGATGGAAGCCAGGAGAGAAAGAGAGTAAGGACAGGGCCTGTAACTTTGTTTTCCAGAGAGGTTGACCTAAAAAGCTGTTTGTTCCTCCTAAGGAAGAGCTGTATGTGTGTGTGTGTGTGCGTGCATGTGTATGTGTTGAGAGAGTAGTATTCTAGAAGTTTCTGCTTTGGCCCTAGAGGAGCTGGCTGGGAGACAGCTACACAAACGCTGATTTTTTTCCTTGATGCTGTGGACAGCACTCACTGCTGGGAATATACAGAAGCACATAATGCCCTCAAGGAGGATGAAATTTTTCCCAACATTTCTCTGCAGGTGCAGAGACCTCTCATTCTTTTGACTGCTGGATAAAACAAATATGTCCCTGAAAGATGAGGATTAAAAGAGTCATGAGTAAGTAAGGAAAAAATACACAGGGAGAACCAGCAACAAGAGGACAACCAAGAAGAACACCAGAAAATAAATATTGGGGAAATAGAATTTTTTAGAATATACAGAAGACAACTTTACTAAAAATGGTACTCGTAGAACCAGATTTCAAGATTTATTATAGAACTAAAAACATTTTTTACTATCCATTCCACTCCACTAAACAACAGTACCAAAGACAGTGTAAGAACTAAGAGTGAGAATAATCACTTGCTAAGGGTCAAAAGTGATAGCACAGAAAAGCAAACAGAAAGAATATTTTAAAGCATAGGGAAGAAATATAAAGTAATTAAAATGAAGTTGTGGATATTATCCCAAGAAAAAACCTATGTGAAAATAAAATTTTTGTAAAGTGTCAATGATTTTCAGATGCTTCTAAAGTATATCTGTGGACCCTATGGTGTATAGAAATCAATTAAAGATAGAAATCTAGTTTAAAGTATGACTTTAATTTTAAAAGACTAAGCATCAAGCTGTCTCTCCTTATCAGAAAGTTTTTCCCAAGCCATTGGTCTGCTCTTACCCAGGCTCTCTTAATTACTTTTTCTGGTAATAATCAAGAGGGGTAAGAACTGCACTTACTAATGTGTTAGTTATAATTAAGGAGCCCTGGCTTACGTGACTCAGTTGGTTAGAGTGTCCTCCCATAAACAGAAAGATCGTGGTTTGATTCCCAATCAGGGCATATGATTGGGTTGTGGGTTTAGATCCTGTTGGGGCGCATATGAAAGGCAACAGATCAATGTTTCTCTCTCACATTGATGTCTTTCTCTCTCTCTCTCTCTCAAACAAATGAGCAGGTACTTGGATGAGGATTTTTTTAAATTATGTATATATATATATATATATACACACACACACACACACACACACATATATATATATAATTAAGGAGTTTTTGTGGGAGCAGGGTCAATTGGAGCAATAGAGAGCAATGGGGGTGTGGAATTGGGACAACTGTATAACTGTATTATTACAGTTATATATATATTAATATATAATAATAATATATTATTATTATATAAAAAATAATAATAATGAAAAGAAATTAAAAAATAAATAGGAACACAGTTCCACTGCCTTCGGCTGCTTTCCCACTACTGACTCCCAGTCATCTCATCCAACATGGTAGCATGCATAGCTGTTCCTGTTAATCAGAAAAGTCTTGGCAAGAAAAAGCCTGAGTGTCTTCACATCTGAGTCTCTGCATGCGCCATACATCTTTCATCATGTACATTTCCACTTTTCACTGTGGCTTTCCTACAAGAGAAAAACAGCTTTATTTTGGCAATGGCTTATTAACCCCTTACAAATGCCTTTAAAAAGAAACCAAAGCCAAAACATGATCACGTTTTAATAGACAAAACTCTAAAAACACAGCTAGTTTTTATATGAAGATGGTAGGAAATTTAGGGTCAGACATTCCCTGATAACTCTTTGACTGATACAAGTGACCTTTTGGATCATGACAAGTGGGTTTTTTTTGTTTGTTTGTTAAGTGGTTATTATTTTCAATATATATAATAAAGATACTAAATAAAAGTGACAAAAATAAGATTTTTTAGTATCAGATCATTTGATGTTCTCAAAATCTTTATTCTAAATGCCTAATACATAAGAAAGGCTGCTTTCCTTTCTTTTATCTTAACATAGGCTCCTACTTAGCCAGATGCACTTTACATGCAATGTTATTTTTGGTTTTGTTTTATAAATATTCACTCACTTATTAAGTGTAGTCTCATGAGTCTAAGACATAAATTTATGCTTTTCATACCAGCATTGAAGAGTGGAAACTAATTAACTTCAAATATATTATACTTAAAAGACTTTTTTATTGCAATTTTTAGTTATAACTTCCAGAAAGAGGTCAAAGTTCAAACACTGAGTAAAAAAATAAATAGCTATTTATACCAAAAATTGTCAAGATATGTGATCCAATAAAAGATAATTCCCCCACTGCATTAATCTTATTTATGAATTAAGCGAGAAAGGGCTTTGAAGAGTGAAATGTATCTTCCTAGTCATAGATTTTATGTTTTTAAATGAGAAAAAAAGGTTGTAAAAATCTTATACGAATACCAATAGCATCAATGACAGTATAAAATTTTAATAAATGGGCCTAACATGTACAATCTGACATCATGTTATCCCAAAATTCATTTAGAACATAGAGCTACAAAAGCTTCAACATAGAAAAATTATAAATATATATTTTTAGAAAGGACAATATAAATGAGATAGTTTATCATTTTGAAAC
Organism: Noctilio leporinus; assembly: GCA_004026585.1. Taxonomy (NCBI): domain Eukaryota; kingdom Metazoa; phylum Chordata; class Mammalia; order Chiroptera; family Noctilionidae; genus Noctilio; species Noctilio leporinus. The sequence goes on along the minus strand of PVIW01004809.1, from coordinate 21,999 downwards.
TACAGAATGTATTTAAGCATAGGTATATTCAGATAAAATATAAAAGATCCAATTAATTATCTGCTTTATGGCAATATTTAGCCACCAGTGGGATTTTAGTTAATATAATATCCAAGTTCAAGTCTTGGATGCTTTGCACTTTATTCTTTAACCAAACCTGAGCAATAAGTATAATCAACTCTATTTTACAAATGAGATGACATAGTTACCAAATGGTTAAGTAATGTTTCACTTTCACACAAGTTTTTCTGGTGTCTCATTAGTTCTTTCTTATTTGCTTTGTTTATTTGTATTTTACTGAAGAACTCTATAGAGATTTGTAATTAAAGGCACATCCATGTGGCACAGCTGAGATTCAAACTTTAACTTCAAATCCAGGTCCTTTTCACCATACCCTTGAGACTCAAAGTACAACCAACCAGTTTCATATTTATGAAATAAACCAGAAAAAAAAAAAAAAAAACAAACACTTAATTTCCTGTTTAACTACCAACCACTTCAAATCAACAAATTTAAATTTCATCCACTGCAGGTTTAAGTGAAAACAAGGGATTGTAGAGAAAAAATTCACAGTATTTAAAGGGACAAATTCTGTGTTTCAATCTTTTGTCCAATACCTAGTTAAAAAAAAAAAAAGTGTAAGAAAGTTCACTTGAATTTTCTGAAATTTGCCTTTTATTTTTGTAAAGTGGAATTATTAATATAAGGTACCTAGTATTTCTATCTCACAGTATTGGCTGAAAGAACACAAGGTTTCTTTACATAGAATTTATTTTGTATTGAAATGAATAATTTAAGTCCACACTTGGTTATATGTTCATTAAAGAATACAACTAAAGGGCAATATTCATACAGTATACATACAGAGTATTTGAAGAATCAATAACTACTTTCCAAATACCTATTATATGTTATGGACTGGTTTGATAATGGTGCTAGGTTACACAAATAACGTGATTTTTCAAAGGTAAATAAAATTTAGCCTCTAATATTGATAAGATAGTAAATAGGTAACTCAGTGGATAAATCAAAGAAAGGTTAGTTCTAAAATAATATGAATAGTGCCAAAAACAATATACAAAGTGGAGAGTTCATTGATTTGACCCAAGCCTGAATTTATTTTCATTTCGTATTCATATCCTATATAATTTTTCTGACTACTCAGTGGCCCTAATCTCTGTAACTACTACTTACTAATTCCTAAATAAATCCAGTGTGTAAGCACATTAATTCAGGATTCTTTCAAATAAATATCTCCCAGCAGAAGCTACTATTCTTTGTTATGATAGACAACTGACAAGAAAAGCAAACTTCCTAGCAGCGAGGTGATTTAGAATGATTTGAGCTCATCAGATTTCTGCCCTATTTCTGCCTTTTAAACATTGTAAATCCTTAGGCTACACCTATGCTATCTGAGTCAACAACTCTTAGAAGCATTTATGTATCCAGAGCTGTAAAATGACCTGAAAACTATATGAATGTTTCCAACAGAGCTAGATGTTTCATGCAGTTAAAAAAAAAAAAAAAAAAAATGCAAACATCCATTCAAACCTGGGAGATTTCCAGAGCAGACTTGCAATAGTCTTCCATCATATACAATGTTAAAAAAATAATGACTTAAAATTGGAATGTTTTTATTCAATTTAGGTGCCATTTGACCACAAATGCTCTGTCTGCCTGAGAAAATTGAAGAAATAAATCAGAATTCTTTCTCTTAATGGTTGTTTTCACTGGCCAGCACTTGGCAATATGACTGAAAGCCCAGACTAAATTTCACTTTTTGGGCAACTTCATTTATCATGATTCCAAAGGCAGGTACCTTTGCTATTTGGTTTTGGCACACAAAAAAATTACTTGTCCAGTACATGTAGGGGGAAGAAAATCACAACAATGTACTCCTCTAGAAAAGGTGCTTCTATCAAGAGTTTTAACTTAGTGGAATAATTGGTAAAAGTTTGACCAAGTATACCTGGTAGTAAAAATGGAGTGTTTCTAAAATACACAAATTACTCTAGTACCAATATTTTTTTATGCATTATACTAGTTTAATATATTAAACCCATCATTGTAAAAAAAGGAAAAAATATCAGCCAAAACATGGGAGTGAAAAAGTTATTTAATTTTATCCTGCTTTGAAAGCTAGTATTTTAAAGGTACTCATTAATTAAAACATTGAATGGCCTACTTTATGCAAAGCATTATGTTAGGTGCTAGAACTATTAAAATGAATAAGGTAAAATGCCAGCCTTATAGTCTGTTCTGTGAAGAATACTGAGAAGATAAACATGAATAGTTAACATATAATGGGATCAATAGCATAGGCAGCTCCTGGGGATGAAATGGATAATGTCTTAAACAGAACCATTTTTTTCTGTAGTCTTAGTTCTTCGTGTGGTTCAAGATGTCTGTGTCTCCAGGTCAGAACTTTTCTCTCATAAACAATAATAGATTCTACTTAAGATTGGGAACTGACTCCTTGCATTTAGGATCTAGAATCTTCACCTCCTGAGTGCCTTGAGACAATAACTTTATCTTTTGGGGCTCAATTTACATCTTAAAGTTAGAAGGGAATAGCACCTGTCTCTACTAGTTGTTGTGAAGATAAAAAGAGATAATTATAAAAAATGCATTGCAAGAAAATAGAGTAGACTGTAAACTGATATACAAATATTATTTGTTGTGATTGTTATTAATAAATCCCCTGGGCCAAATAAACCTTTTATTAAAAAGTAAGCCATCTTAAAAGGAAAAAAAATGGCATAAATCATGTAGAATAGAACTTCCTGCCTCCTTTCCCATGAGAAAACTGCATCTGAGCACAGTTTTAACTTACCCCTAACCATGCAATGGCAAATAGACTTGACCCAATTCAAAATTATGGAATTGAATAAACCACTGTTTCAGGCCTTGTCTTTATCACTCAGGCAAAGTTTTTCACCTTTCTGACTCTCAGTCTCTACACCTGAAAAATGGGAATAAAAATATTGTGCAAAAGTACAGAGTTATAGAGAAACCAAATGTGTGGCGTATGTATAAAAACATGAGGCCCTATACCAGGCTCACAATAGGTTCTCTATCAATGTTAATCAGTTTTATCACCAAAACAATGAAGGTCCTGAAATCATCATTTATGCTCATTTAATTAACCAATCACACTTTTCTATTAATGAGTTTTACACATTGACTCAATCAGCATTTTCATTTTGACACTTTTATTTCTAATTACGTGTAACTTGCTCCCTGTTAAAGCAATTTCAGGCATCAGCAAGTAGATCAGAAGATATTTGTGGACACAGAAATTCTACCAGACAGCTACTTCTGAAGTCATACTTCTTTATTTTTAACAATGTGGTTTCCAGGATGCTATGTGGTAATTGAGATACTTGATGGGACCCAAGTGCTTGCTGCAGATTATTTTCCAAAAGGTTATCATAACATAAGAGTGACTCTTTTTTCAACAATTTCTTCTAGGACTTGAAATCGTGTGCCCTTTTCTTGTTTTCCTTCCTTTCCCTGACACAGGTCCCTTCTCCTAATCTCAACCCAACCCATGCTTTCCTTTCTTAGCTCAAGACCTTCAGGGTTCCATTTCTGCATTTTAGCTAGTTTATAATCCTTTCCTGGCGTTTTACCTGGTAAAACTGTGTTGGTGAGGGTTTAATTGAAGATAACACAAATCACTCTAATTGTATTAAGTAGAAAGGGATTTATCACCAAGTACTAGAGAGAATGTTTGCATGGGTTCTAGGATGACCCTCTAGGCAACTCCCAGATCTCAGAATCACAGTGCTTTCTGGGAGTGGGAAAGAGGCCCCTTGCGCAGTAGAACAGGAGTGTTACAGAAGCCAGTTGCCAGTTGCCTCCATTAGACCAAGCCATGAAATGGATGCCTTTCTCTCTTCATAACTCAGACCTGTATCTAAATCAAAATGATTTGATTGGCAGAACCTAAACACATCCAAAAAGGTATCCACAAGGGAATCCGGAAAATGCAACTTTTTGCTTCCAACCTCTGCAAAACAAGAACACTAGATAAGACCTGGAATATTTGTAAATTGGGCCATTTTAAGCGTCTGCCACAAACATTATAGAATTTTTAACTGTGTGTTCTCTATTTTTCTATTGTTTTTGTAGAGGAGAAGTAAAAGAAATCGCCACTTGAACGTGTCCTCTTTGTTAATAAAGCATTACAATTAACAACCAAGAACCTGAAGTAAAAGACCTGTGGTCTAGCCCTGGCTGGTGTGGCTCAGTGGAATGGCACCGGCCTGGGAACCCTTCCCCAGTCAGGGCACATAACCAGGTTGCAAGCCAAATCTCCAGCCAGTTCCTCAGCTAGAGGCAGGTGAAAAGCAACTATACATTGATGCTTCTCTTCCTTTCTTCCTTTCTCCCTGCCCTTCTTGCTGAAAATAATGAATAAAATCTTTTACAAAAAAAAAAAAGACCTGTGGTCAAGAGCTTGCTTTACCACTAATTAGTTTTCGGACTTGAGTAAATCCATTCACTTTATAGAGCCTTAGTTTCCTGCATATAAAAAATGAGGAAATTAGGCTAAGCATTTGCTAAGGAAGTATTACTCTTAAAATACATCATTATTGTTCCTGGCACAATGAGCTTCTAATATTTGATTAAAAGTAATATACCAGCTCTAAATATTTTTATGAAAACAATGTCATTTCAATTAATTCAAATGGGCTGTCTATGGGGGCAGATAAAAACAAGTAGTATGTCCTCCCATGGTCATACTCAAAGTTTTCTAGGTGCAATAGCTTAATTCAAAGACTCCTTGAAAAATCTATTATATTTTTTCATCACAATTTCTCCAAGGCCCTTTGGAAATTAACAGTCTCCTCTTCTCTAGCTCCCAAACTCCCATAGCAGATATGGAAATGCTAAAGGGGATCATTTCTACTGAATGTCATGGTGTTTGGGAAAGCCACAGCAATGGGCAGGCCCTCTCAGCCTGGCTTGTTCTTGCTGTGCTGCCATAGGCCAGCAGGCCTTGGCCCCTGCAAAGTGGGTTTCCATGGTAAGGCCAATATTTCACCCATTTATATAGTCACCCTTTTGAATTCTTAAAGTATTGTAAGACCTGTTTTAGGCAGCCTGGGCTGCTATAACAGAATACCAGAGAATGGATGTTTTAACAACCAACATTTCTTTCTTGCAGTTCTGAAGGCTGATAAATCTAATATTAAGGTGCCAGGATACATAGCACTTAATGAGAACACTATTCTTTTCTTCTTTTTAACTGTATTTATTGGGGTGATGCTGGTTAACAACATTATATAGGTTTTAGGTGCACAATTCCATAATATGTCATCTGTACACTGTATTGTGTGTTCACCACCCCAAGTCAAGTCTCCACTAACCACTATTTATCTTCCTCTGCCTTCCCCCACCTCCCTCATAATCCAGCAATTGCTACACTATTGTCCATCTCTGTGAGATATTTTCTCTCTTTTTTCTTTTTTCTCAATACTCCACTCCCACCCAGAAACCCAATCTTCGCCCCCAGAAGCTGTCAGCCTGCTTTCCGTCTATGGAGCTGTCTCAATTTTGCTTGATAGTTCATAAGATTCCACATATGGGTAGAATCATAAGGTATTTGTCTTTCTCTAACTTATTTTACTTAGCATAATTCTCTCTAGGTCCATACATGCTGTCACAAAGAGTACAGTTTCCTTCCTTTTTATAGATGAGTAGTATTCCATTGTGTAAATCCATTAATCTATTAATGGATACTTGGGCTGCTTCCAAATCTTGGAGATTGTAAACAACCATCTTCTAACTGTGTCCTCATATGACAGAGAGCAGAGATTATCTCTTTCATATCTCTCCCTACAAGGGCACTAATCTTATTCATGAGGGCTCCACCCTGTGACCTAAGTATGCCCAAAGGCTTCACTATGGACTACCATCACATTGGAGGGTAAGATTTCAACATAATAATTTTGGAAAGAAGGAGACACAAACATTTAGTTCTTAACAGCATCTATTCATAGTTTTGTACGAAAGCTTCTATGCCAACATAAAGAGGTTATATCATTGTAAACAAATTGATTTATCTCTTTATATAGTTTTTCAAAACCAAGTACCAAAACTCTCTTGATGTTGACCCTATTTAACATACAAAATTTAAAAGAAAATTGGGTTATAGATATAAAAATATCACACCTCAGTACATTCATTAAGATTATCTATTACTTTTTACTGCTTCTCATTATTAATACAAACAACTCCTAAGTAAGTCCTTCAAGACAATGAAAACAGTTGAAAGTGAACAGCTTCCCTCAGTAACATGTTTTCAGTGTTCACAAGGTATCCAGTCTTAAAGAGCTTGCTGTTATATATTTAGAATAGTAACAATACACTAATTATCCCAGCTAAACCATGTTTAGAAGAAAATTTGTAATACTCCCAGTGAATATTCTCCCTCCCATTATTATGAAAAGTATTTACTTAGATCCTTAGAACATTACCAGTCATGATGCCCTCCAATTTTTAAAAAACAAAGCATAAACTAACTTTCAACTAACTCTATGACATTCTAGAGACCACTCCTCTAAAAAGTATACATGTGTGTATATATATACATATATATATGTGTGTATATATATATATACCTTGTGCATATATATATATATATGTGTGTGTGTGTGTGTGTGTGTGTGTGTGTGTGTGTGTAATTCAAGGTTCTCTAATCTGGTCCAATAATTCTCCTTCTGACAATATACAACCTTGATTATAGAACCTGTAAAATTCTTCCCAGTTTAAAACTATAGTTTTCCAATCTATAGGCCTTTATTATTTTGCTGTCTAGCACCTCCAGTACTATGTTGAATAGGAGAGGCATGATTGAACATATTTGCCTTGCTCCTGATCTTAAGGGAGAGTAGTCTTTAATCATTAAGTATAACGTTAGCTATAGGTATTTTGAGGATCTGCTTACTTGAACAAAAGACATTTTTCAATCTTATAAGGTTTCACAACAGATTGAATGTAAGAAAAGTTATGAGAGTCTAGCTGCCTTTTATTAAGCTAGACATTAAAGAGAAGTTACAAAGATATGAAATTTTTTTAAAACTTTCCTCTTTCACTTTTTGTTTTGAAAAGTATAGTAATTGTTTACAAAAATAAGCTATGCTATTTTTAACTAAATAAATAAATGTTTTAAGTTTTATACATTTTAATCTGATATGATATCTATAGATATAACCCATAAAAATAAAACTCTTTGGAGTCCTCAAGTTTAAAAGTGGAAAGTGATTCTGAGGTGATAATGTTTGAGAACCATTGTTAGAGGTTGACAAATATTTACATTTTACTATAGTTGGTATTTAATTTCTGGTATTTGTCCTGCATAACAGGAATGTTACTGTTAACATACTTTCTATAAATATGTGTACAAATCACAGTCAAAACAAACTTTTTACATGCTTTCCTTACGTTTTTTTTAAGTCTGTGTTGTTGACTATGAATATTCTCTTTCAGCTTATACATGGTGATACACCAAAAACAAAAGTTCACTTTTGAAACTTTATGTAGTTATACATATATTCAAAGGATATTAAATGCTTACTTTGTGAACTGGGTTTATAGTGGTAAAGAAAACAGACAGAAATCTTTTTCTTCATGGACAGTGTTTTCTAGTTGCATGAAAAGGAAAATAACCAAATAATATACCTTGTGCACTGTAGGGCAGGTAGGCATGGAAATCTGTAGCCACTTGGAACTTCTCTTGCTGGCATAGAAAGCTTCTAGAATTATACCCAAAAATGAAGGGCATTTCCATTGATATTAATGAGAATATATAGGCCATCAGTGGAAAAGCTTTACACTTTTCTTCAACCTTTTTCCTTGGCTTTGCCTTGCATGGAAGGAACTCTTACCAAGCTTGGGACATTACTGTTGAGATTTCTTCTTATAAGCACTAAAATCTGTATTTCTGTGGTAGAGCATGTTATTGACCTTTATCTACTCTTAGGGGAGTTTTTTAAAAAAAGATATTCATTTATGTCAGGAAGTTATCCATCAACTTTTCCTTATCGTCTGACTAGTTTAATGATGATACAACAAACAGCCCTACATTTTTTTGTAAATAAAAATAGCAATCTTATGAAGAATGTGTTTCCTGCTGACTGTGAGAAACAGTGTCCTAGGTGGCATGTTGCTTTAGTTCATTGCGTTTAGCCTTGTCTTAAGATATGGAAAGACATTGGAGCCCTGGCTGGTGGCACAGTGGATAAGGCACCAGCCTGCAAACCAAAAGTCTCTGGGTTCGATTCCCAGCCAGGGCACATCACCAGGTTGCAAGCCAGATCTCCAGCCAGGTCTATAGCTGGAGGAAAGTGAAAGGCAACCATACATTGATGTCTCTGTCCTTCTCTACTTCTCTCTCTTCCCCTCTCTGTAAAAATAATAAATACAATCTTTAAAAAATTATTTTAAGACACTGGAAATCACTCCTGCTGCAGCCAGCCAGGACCAGTCACAGCATGTGGAACCCTATAAGAATAAGCAGTGTGGCAATCCGGTATGCAGACGGTTTCCTAGTTTAATAATCAAATGCTTTAAAGTATCCTATCAAGTTTTTTTTTTTAATTTCTCTGCATCTATTAATATAATCATATTTTTCTCTTCCATTTCTGGAATAGCCCCAGGAAAAACATTATTTTATCCACTGATGATCTGGTCTGGTAGACAAGTCTTATGTTTATAATACTTCCTTACTCTGCAAACATAGTCACCAAGCCTTTGGATGTGTTTGTGAAAGTGAGAAATTTTAAAGTGATAATGATTTTGTATAATTCATGTAATAAGGAGAATGTTGTTTAAAATTGTTTTTAATTGGTCATTTTTCCCTATTTCCCTTTTAAAAGCAGCTTTTCTTTTATCTTTTGTATAGCCTTATTTTCCCCAGAAACATAACATTGACAGTGACTTCCTGCTTAACTAAATTTTCTCATATACTTATTTTTCAATTATTTGAAATTCAGATAATTGTCTGAATGTACTTAGATGTGAAATACATTAAGTGATTATGGCTCCATGGTAATAAAATTTGGTTTTATTTTCTGTTGGTAAAGTTTCACTTCAGTAATCACTATTTCAAAACTGATCAGGTTGTTCACATCCCAGCAGTCAATCATTTGTGGAACACATTTATTTGAGCCTTATTTTGTATCAATCACTAAGCAAGATTCCAGATTTGTTTACATAGTTATTCAATTAATTCTTTATAATCATTTTTATATTACACTCAAAGGGCCCCTAGGATTTGCTCTACTGTGGCCCCTGTAGTATAAGGACAAATGTTTAAACAGCATAAACTTTAAGCTATCTCAAGTATTGTTCTCACTTTTTATCCAGTAATATTTTATATTGGTTTCAGGTGCACAGCATAGTGATTAGACAATCATGTGCTTTACAATGAATGTCCTCCCTGATAGTTCCTGTACCCATCTGGCAGTCACCAGAAATATAAAGCACAGCATAGGGAATATAGTCAATGTTGTTCTCACTTTTTATTTTATTTTATTATTTTTTAATTTTAAAAAAATATTTTATTTCATTATTTTTAGAAAGAGGGGAAGGGATAGAGGCAGAGAGGGAGAGAGACATCAATGTATGGTTGCCTTTCACCTGCCTCCAGCCACAGACCTTACTGGAGACCTGGTTTGCAACCTGGTTATGTGCCCTGGCTGGGGAATTGAACCTGCAACCTTTGGGTTCACAGGCCGGTGCCTTATCCACTGTGCTACCAGCCAGGGCTTTCACTTTTTAAATAATAGACTTTCATGTGAGATTTCACTTAAAGAAAGAGTTGTAAAGCTGATAAAATCTTTCTCCTCTGTCATAAACAAACTAGCAAGATTAAAAGATACTTTCCTAAAATCAACCTATATTTATTTACCACCAACCAACATGTTAGGCAATAAATTGGTAACCCAGAAAATTAAGTTAAAGAGAATTGACCTAAATTTATAGAAGCTAAAATTATTTTCCATTTTAGAAACCCTTTATGTCCTTAAAAATTCTTAAAGACCCCAAAATAGGTTTTCTTTATGAGGGTTATATATATGTTTTTTCACATAAAAAGTTATTTTAATTTCTAAGGAAACTATAAAATATTTATTTAATAATTTATGTTTGAAAGAACAAATGCATTGCATGTCAAACAAACATAAACTGTTTCTATGAAAAATAACCTTTTTGAAACAAAAAAAATTAGTGAGTGGCATTATTGTGTATTTTTCAATGTGTAACAATATAGACTTATTTCTAAATCTGCTGCAACACCACATTATGTAGTCTCTAGAAAATTCCACTGCATACTTATGAAAAAATAAAAGCAAAAGTGGCAAATAACATCTTAGTATAATTTTGAATATAGTTTTGGTCCTGTGCACCCACTGGAAGTGTTTCAACTTATCCTGGGAGTACCCAAACACACTTTCAGAACCACTGACCTAAGAGTTCTTTTAGAAACTTATTAATCCACTCAAAGTTATCAAGATATAATGGACAACAACTTCAAAATGAACAAATTTCAGCTATTAACATAAAAGCACAGGTACATAAGCTTTAAAACTGAGACTATCCTTTTTGCAAATGACAATTTTCTGCATAGAGAATTCCAAGGAATCTATGAAAAAATCTTAGACCTATGAAATTAATTCAACAAGGTTGCAAGAAACAAGATCAACACAAAAAAATCACTCATTTCTATAAACTGACAACAAACATAGAAACCAAAACTTAAAACAAAATATTTACATTCATTCCACAGAAAATAAAATATTTTGGTATAAAATTAACTAAACATATATAAGGCTTATATACTTAATACAAAATGCTGATGAAAGAAATCAAAGACCTACATAGAGAAATATTGTGCTCATGAATTTGAAGATGTGACATAGTAAAGTTGTTAACTTTCTGAAATTGATCTATAAGTTTAATGCTATGCCTTTCAAAATCCTTACAAAGTTTTCTGTGGGCATAAATAATCTTTCTAAAATATATATATGAAAAGTATAGGGCATATAACTACTAAAACAATCTTGAAAAGGAAGAATAAAATAAGAGGAATCACTGTATCCAATATCCAGGCTGAATGCAGAGCTCCGGGGCTCAAGACTCTGTGGTATTGGCAGAAAGATAAATCAATGAAAAAGAATTAAAAAACCTAGAAATAGTTCCACACACAATATTTCTGAGTGACTTTGACAAAGAAGGAAAACCAATGCAATGAACAAAGTACAGACTTTTTAACAAATGATGGGAGAGAAATTAGACATCCATAAGCAAGAAGAAAAGGGAAAAAAAGAACATTAGCTTAAACCTCACACCTGGTTAAAAATATAACTCAAAATTGAATATGGGCTCAGATATTAAGCATATCTGTAAAACTTACAGAACACAACAAAGGAGAAAAATCTTTAAAATTAGAGGTAGGCAAAGAGTTTTTAGACTTGACACCAAAAGCACAATCATGAAAAGGAAAACTGACATATTGGGCTTCAAAACTTAAATGTTTATTCTGCAAAATACTGTTGAGGGTACAGAGAGGAGGTCCAAATTGGGAGGAAAAAATGTATCTGACAAAGCATTTGTATTGAGAATACCTGAGGAACTCTCAAAACTCAACGAAAAAAAATCTTTAAAAAGATTAAAATAAATAAATAAAATAAAAATTAGGAACAATGCCAAATGTTGATTTGGAAACAAGATTATTTACATATTGTTACTGAGAGTGTAAAATGGTATAGCCACTCTAAAAATCGTTTGGAAGTATTTTTCTCAAATTAAACGTGCACTGACTGTACAATATAATAATTCTGCTCTTGGATATTTATCCCATAAAAATGGGAAGTCATATTTACACAAAAATCCATTAATGAATGATGAAAGAAGCTTTATTTGTAATAGCCAAAAATTGGAAACAACCCAGATTACCTTCAATGGGTAAATGGCTAAACAAACTGTGGTATCTCCATACACCATTCCATAGATTACTACATAATAATTTTTTTTAAATTTTATTCATTGTTTTTTTAGAGAGAAGGGCAGGAAGGGAAAAAGAAAGGGAGAGAAACATCAATGTATGGTTGCCTTTTACCTGCCTCCAGTTAAGGACCTGGCTGGAGGCCTGGCTTGCAACCTGGTTATATGCCCTGACTGGAAATCGAACCAAGAACCTTTGGATTCACAGGCCACCAGACAGGGCTTCAATATTTTCTTAAATCACTTGGATTGCTCTCCAGGGAATTACACTGAATTAAAAAGCCAATTTCATAAAGTTACATACTGTCTGATTACATTTATTTCATTAACATAACATGTAGAAAGGATTAGTGATTATGGAGTGTTAGGAGTGGGAAGAAGGAGGGGAGATGTGCCTATAATTGGTAGTAGCAGGAGCAAGCTTTGTAGTGATGAAAGTTTTGTGCCTTGGTTGTCAGGGTGGTGACACAAATCTACACAAGTGATGTAACTGCACAGAACTAGACATACACATACATGAGCATACGTCAAACTGATGAAACCTGAAGAAGCTTTGTGGAGTGTATCAATGTTAATTCTCTGGTTTTTATATTATACCATAGTTTTGCAAGATGTTATCATTAGAGAAAATTAGGTAAAATATACATGGGACTTCCCTGTACATTTTTGCTTCCTCCTATGAATCTATAATTATTTCAAAATAAAATGTTTTTTAAAATAACTAAATATATATGCCTTCAAAGTAGAGACCACATAAATATACATTTGAAAGATAAAACCTCAGAATAAATGGGTCATGTTACTGTCATGGATGTTCCATGATAGAGATCCTGGCTGGGCAAGGCAAGGATAAGACACCACTGATGTATGAAACAGCAGTACGGCAAAACTAAACAAAGTCATGCTGAACATGAGTGTGTGGCAGATTACTTTGTTTAGTTCCTTTGTAGGCTATCATCCTAGACTACTGGAGGCAATATTCTCTAACTCAAAAAAAGCTTGGGTGAATTTTACATTGACTCAATTACACAATTAGGCATTCTTAGTATCCAAGTCAAATTCTGATATCACCACTTAACATAATCAGAACAAAAGGAGGTGAGAGTAAATGCACAATAAGAAAAATAAATGTAGTGGAACATGGACTTTGGATTTCTGATGGTTGCTTCCCAGTAAAATATGTGTATGCAATAATCATGCAACTGTATTGCCCTCAAAAGCAATGAGATTCTTATCTATGGGAAAAACAATGAACTGTCAAGAACCATTCCTAGCAGCCTCAATAAGATCTCTCCTCTCATACCATCCATCAACCAACTGGGGCAGGAAATGTCCCCTATCTCACCTGAGCTCCCCCTCACCTGAGGCTGAGGTCCCAGAGAGGGTCTAGGAAACAGCGTTGGCTCAGACCACAGAAGCATAGTGATACTAAATAGTATAACTGACTGTGAAGGATTTGTGTTACTCCAATATACTGAAACCAGGAAATATTTGGTTTGGTAATGCAATTGCATATTTATTTGTAAGATATGTGATTCTTATTTTATCATTTGAATTCATCAAAAAATGGTATCACATTCTATTAAAATACACAATTTTTTCCTGTTTTGGCTATAGTTTTTTATTTTTTTCTTACAAAGATATAAAAAGAAAAAGGAAACTTGAATATTTAAAGATGATGGAGCATTTATAATTTCATTTTGAATTTTTATCAGGAAAACGTTCAAAGGGTTTCACTCTCAGAGTTGACAATGTGAATTTGGACAGTCCTGAGACCAATGCATGACTTCATGGGACCCTTTAATTATGAAGGTTTTAATTTCACTCTATTTTCAGAGTTTCTAAAAAGATTCAAAGAAAAGAAATAAACCAATAAAGATGACAAAATTAACACTACTTTGCTGATATACCCTGAAATTAAAGAACAGATATTTTACCTTGATCTAGAATAAACAATAAATTATTACAGAAAGGGGGAAAAAGCTTTAAATAAACAAAATGCATATTTTCATAAAAATTCAATGTGACCATCAATTCACAGTAGCTTTTAAAAGATTAGTTTGCTATATAAGGACATAAAAAAGATTGTGCACATAATATGCCAGTTTTCCTAGCAAATAGAGCCCAATTTTGCATCATTGGTGAAAAAGATCATCTCTGCACTTATTCCAAATTTCATTTCTAAGTGAACCTCTGCCCTCTCAGATAAAGTCAGATTAAGAAAAATGTTCCCAGAGGGGGACAGAGGGCAGCAAAAAGGAGATGGATGTAATGCAACAACAATAAAATTTAAAAAGAAAAAAAAAGAAGAAAAATGTTCCCTTAGAATTAACTAGGAATTTTCTTACCATACTTCACTGATAAATTAATTAATGTAGTTGGTAAAACTTAAATTTACTTTTTATTAAGCAACAGTAGGTGTTTATGAATTGATGGCTAATATTATGCCGAATTCAATATTCAAAACATGATATAATCATCTCAAAATGTAGTCATCTTTTAGAAGAGTTTGGAACAAAAATATACACATAAGGAAATACCTTAAGCAGTAAGAATATGAGAAATAGAGCTAAAAGAGCATTGGAAATGTAAAAAAGTAAATTCTTTGACCAAGTGTTTGGACTACATACAACTTGACTAGATGCCTTAATGTGTCTCCTGAACCCCTTTACCTGACAATGTACCTCTCTTCCAGCAGCTATAAATTTTGGCTACAATAGTTCACAGTTGATCCATTCTTCAAATAATCATTGTTCTGTACCAAGGGGAGATACTTTTTCCAGAGATGTCTTGGTGGTATGGAAGCACCCACCCACCTTGTGAGGAGTTTAAGTCACTGCCTATAATTGATACAGGGGAACAAAATCTAATTTGTCTCAATGGGACAACTCTGAGGTGTCATCCTTATTCTCCAGAGCTCCACCTGGGATCAGACTGAGCCTAGGTTTCTGTTGAAATCACATTTTTTTTTTTTTTCTTAGCTTCTCCATTGACTCTGATCTTTCATCGTGTCCTGAAGGCGAACGTTTTCCCTGAGAGAATGCCCTCAAATAAAGAAATACAAAGAAAAAAAGAAAGAAAGAAAGAAAGAAAGAAGAAAGGAAGGAAGGAAGGAAGGAAGGAAGGAAGGAAGGAAGGAAGGAAGGACAAGACAAAGAAAGAAAGAAAGAAAGAAAGAAAGAAAGAAAGAAAGAAAGAAAGAAAGAAAGAAAAAGAAAGGAGTTACACAGGAGTCTCCAACTTAGGTTCTGATCTAGGGAAACTGACCTCGCAAGAACAACCCAACATGATATTTTAGCATAAAAAATCCTGAATTATAAAATGACTCAAATAATTTCTAACTTTTTACACTTTCATTTTTGCTCCAATGAAATTTTTCTACTTTATGTATGTTTGAGAATTTATGATATGAAATTAGTCATACAGTATGTCATCCCCATTTTGCAGAAAAAAATTATAATGAAAATATGGCTTTTAAAAATCCTTAGGGCCAATTAAGTAACTGCATTGTTTTGAGCTGATATCTTAGAATTTTTATTACTGCTTGACGCTTAACTTTTTTAGGTAATATAAATATACACAGAAGGGGAGATAGTATGCATGTGACTACGTATTAAACTGTTTAACATTTGAACAATTATCTAAATGTGTTTTAACATTGTCTCAGTGTATATCTCTTTGAATCATAATTTTTAAAACACCAGGCCCTGGCTGGTGGCTCAGTGGATAGGCACCAGCCTGCAAACCCAAAGGTCACTGGTTTGATTCCCAGTTAGGGCACAGAATCAGGTTGCAAGCCAGGTCTCCAGCAAAGTCCTTAGCTGGAGGCAGGTGAAAGGCAACCATACATTGATGTTTCTCTCCCTTTCTTCCTCCCTCACTGCCCTTCTTTAAAAAAGAAAAAGAAAAAGAAAAAGAAAAAACACACTAGGGTACCTTTTATAATTAGTTGATCTGCATTAGAATTTTTTCAAATTATTACTACATTTCAGGGTAACTAAACAGTTCTTCAGAAAATGACCTCTATTAGTGTCAGTGGCTCAAAATTAATTCCCTTTAATAATCACACTAGAGAGCATATGTAGATGGAAAAGGAGCTAAAATGCTGGAGGGATGGTTGGTTTTGATTTTGCTTTCTTTTCCATAATGAACACATAATCCAATGAGATTGTCTACACATTACAATCAAAATCAATTAAGAACCAAGTACTGATTTGCTTTGCCATATTTAACTACATTAAAAGCTTATCACTCTTACAATTTAATGTTTAACTCACTTTATTGCATATTAAATGCAAAAATCTATGTTAATGTAATGTTGAGATGGCATATTTAGTATTAAAAGGGGAAAAAAGCAAATGCAAAGTTAGATTCTCTTAATAAAAGCCTTTATTGGTTGAAGAATTCACATAAAATTATTTAAATGGGAAAAAAGTGTCAATTTTTAAAGCAAAAAAAAAAAAAAAATGTCCAAAAAGTAGTATAACATCTTCATTTGTCTATATAAATATGCATATTTTGTGATTGCTTGTACATATATTTGTTCAATATCAATTCCATTTCAGTTATAAACACCTGAAAAAATGTAATTTATCAATTTCTATTTATTAGATTGAAATGTTAAATAAAATATAATTCCACTTTTTGATTAATAAAAGCTTGTTCAAGGTACACAATGAAGCAATAAGAATCAAGAGCTCCAAAATGATTATTTCAAAGACTATTAAATTTTAATCCCACAATTAAAAAAAAAAAGACAGATTTGAAAGTTTTACACATGAATGTGATAATTTTGTTGCAGAGCCTGGAGTAGGATGATTAAAACAGGATGAAATATATGATATAAAGAAACAGGCTTCTTTGCCTCAAGGCCCCTTTATCTATTTAGAAACTCAACAAATGTTTATGTGAAATGAAAGAATTCAATCCGTTTGTTCATTCAATGGGCATCTTAGTTACCTATTGCCACAATAACACTACACAGCAAGCAACAAGACAATCTCAGTGACATAAAACAAGTAGTATTATTCACCTGAGGTGGGTCTGCTGATCTATATAGCTCACTTACTCATCTGGGGTTTGCTGCCTAAGTTGGCCAGCCATAGCCAGTTTGCAAGCCAGGTCTCCATCCAGGTCCGTTGCTGGAGGCAGGTGAAAGTCAACCATACATTGATGTTTCTCTCCCTCTCTGCCTCTCTCCCTTCCTCTCTCTCTGAAAATAATAATAAAATCTATTTTTTTTAAGTGATTTTCACTGTGCTGGTGGCACAGTGGATAAGGTGCTAGCCTGTAAACCCAAAGGTCGCTGGCTTGATTCCCAGCCAGGGCACATAACCAGGTTGCAAGCCAGGTCTCCAGCCAGGTCTGTAGCTGGAAGCAGGTGAAAGGCAACTATACATTGGTGTCTCTCTCTCTCTCTCTCTGTCTCTCTCCCTTCCCCTCTCTCTGAAAAATAATAAATAAAATCTTTTTAAAAAAGTGATTTTGGCCCTGGCTGGTAGCACAGTGGATAAGGCACCGGCCTGCGAACCCAAAGGTCACAGGTTCGATTCCCTAGTCAGGGCACATAGCAAGGTTGCAAAACAGGTCTCCAGTCAGGTCTGTGGCTGGAGGCAGGTGAAAGGCAACCATACATTGATGTCTCTCTCCCTCTCTGCCTCTCTCTCTTCCCCTCTTTCTAAAAATAATTAATTAAAATCTTTTTTAAAAAAGTGATTTTGATAATGAAAGAAATGTAAATACAAAATTTCTGAGGAACTATAACCTACTTAAGAAGGCAAAACACTTGAATCACTTTTGTAGAACTATAGTTCAAGTGAGTAATTGGATTATTTTTATCTCCTCCTTAAATAGTTCCCTCGAAGACTGCAAGTTGTAATCCATTGTTTTACTTTTGAGATTACTATATATATTTAATAATAAAATTACAATTGGAGTTTATTATTTTCACAAACCTAAATTTTTCATGTATTAAGATTTTGTCTTTTACACTTTTGTGAGTTTTTCTTAATATGAAACAAAATATTGCAGAAAGTACATAAATGAAATGGGTTATGAATTTTAAGTTAAATGCCAAACCAGGGTAAATATTTACCACATTGTGGTGGTAATTAAATTGTTCTAGATCCAAGATATTTAAAGTTTATCAGGACATCAAGAACCCCTGGAAAAGAGGTCAAGTTAAAGGCACAGCATATGCCTGGAAGGTTCCTTGCGTCCAGCTAATCTAGAAGCTACCCAACCACGGAGGCAAAGATCTTTGGGGAGCTAAAAGAACAATATAAATATAAAGACATTACATCCTGTTGTGAGTTTAGATGAAAAGAAAGATGAGCTAACAAGTGGCTGGTGAGTTTCTGTAAGGGCAGATTTTGGACAAAAAGGAGAATTAAATAGAAAAATTGTTTAAGATCTTTTAAGAGAATCAGAACTATCAATTGTATCCTCCAAAAGTTATCTGAGTATTATTATAAATTTTTCTCTGAAAGTATTTTTTAAAACGGAAACAATAAGTTCTGCATATTGGAAAAGTCTTGAAAAAAATTTTAATTAAATACTGCATTTTTTAAATTAGAGAAAAAAGTACAATAACAAGGGGAAAGAGTTGTTCACAAAAATAACAATTAAAAATGTTTTGGATACAACAACAATAAAATTTAAAAAGAATAAATAAATTAATTAAAATATTTTGGATGGAAAAAAAATGAAGCCTTTTTGTAGCAGGGGGTAGTTGGAGGGACAAGGGCCTGAGAATGAGGTGCAAAGTATCATAATCAAATATATAACAAGTTTGCTTGAAACATAAAGGTAGTTTTAAGAAAGTACAATTTTAGTAATTGTATGTATTTGGAATTTATGCCCAAAATATTTAGTACCGATTACATATACAAATACATGAAATGACATAAATTATGCATTATCATTATTTTTATTTATTACTATCTTCTCAGTGTTAGTGTAAGTAGATAAAAGAAAAAATAAAAGGTATAAAATTATTTTTAAAAGTAGGCAACACGTTGCCCACAGTGTGACAACATACTAGAAAACTCCTATTTCATTAAAAATTATTGCCTCAATAACAATTCTGTGATTTGGTGGGTGTGGTACCAAAAGTATGCATGTGCACAAGTAAATATAATGTAGATATTTTAATAATGTAAAAGAACCCATTTAGTTTCACTTCCAGAAGAAATGGAATAATAAGGACAGGATTCAGCCTCTTATTTTAAACAACTAGAAAAGTCATATAAAACAACAGTTTTCAGATGTTGAACAATAGGGAGTATAAGACATGATTCCTGGAAGAAGGGATGTGGAGTCAGCTGAGACCTGCTATTGCGTTAGCTCACTGTGTGGAGGCGTTTTCCAGACTGCGGTGCATGGAGATGGAACCCAAACAGACCCTGGCCATTGCATTTAGTTGAAGAAATAGAAAAAAGACTTTGAGGAGACCAAGACACCTGCAATTTTTAAAAGTACAAACTTCCAGTTAGAAGATAAAGCATTAGAAATGTAAGGTAAAATGCAATGGCTATAGTTAACACTTCTGTATTTTATATATATTTAGTGTTTATTCACTTATGTTGTAAGTGAATAAATACGAAGGATTCTTAGGTTTTTTGCTTTTCTTTTTCTATGTATTATATCTATATGAAATATTGGATGCTAATTAAACTTATTACAGAAATAATTTCATAATATATTAAGTCAAACCATTATGTTGTAAACCTTAAATATATACAATGACATATGTCAATTACATCTCACTAATACCACACCAAAAAAAGCAGAATATCAAAGAAGTTGGATCTGCACAAAAAGAAAACATTGAAGAGTTACAAAAAATTTTCTCAAGCTTATGACTGAGTATGGCTTGGCACATGCATGAAAGGAAACATTCTGGGACTAAAGACAGAATGAATAGGGAAGAGTAGGCAGCAAAATTTCTGGAGATGACACAGGGCAAGGAATAGGTTGTATTCCACCATCCAGAATGATAAGACTTTTTAATACATGAAGCATAAGGCAGAGTAGTAAGAAAAACGTAAACTTACTATTAGGATTAAATTAGTTTAGATTAAGGCTGATTTGTAACCATTCTATCAAAGTTTAAAAAGCCAGCCTTGAAAAGATCCAACTGCCTGATTGTTGTGGCTCAGTTAGTTGAAGCATCATCCATAGATCAAAAGGTTGATGGTTTTGTTCCCAGTCAGGGCACATTGCCAGGTTGTGGGTTCTATCCCCACTTAAGGCATGTTTGAGAAGACAACCAATTGATGTTTCTCACATCTCTCTTTCTCTATCTTCCTCTCTCTCAAAAAAACAATGAAAAATGACCTCAGTGAGGATTAAAAAAAAATAAAGGAAGGTCCAACTGATTGCAACTATTTTAACTGTCCTTCTGAAAAAAAATCCAATACAATTTAAAGAAATATGAGAAAAATCTAGCATTTAAAAATAGAATATTCATAATACTCAGTATCCAATCCAAAATTACCAAGCACGTAAAGAAGCTGAAAAAACAAGCCATAACCCAGACTTTAAAAAATCAATTAATAAAAGGTGAACAAGAACTGATAGAAAAGAATTAGCAGATACAAATATTTTATTTTTTTAAGATTTTATTTATTTTTAGAGAGAAGGGAAAGGAGAGAGAAAGAGTGGGAGAGAAATATCACTGTGTGGCTGCTTCTCATGTACCCCCAACAGCCCACAACCCAGGCATGCCCCGACCGGGAATTGAGCAATTGACCTTATGGTTTTCAGGCCAGCTCTCAATCCACTGAGTCACACCAGCCTGGCCCAGGCACCATTATTAAAACAGCCATTACATCTGCGGCATGTTCTGAAAGTATCAGCTGCACAAACTTTTAATTATATTGACATTATGGCTTGATACTTTGGGGCCAGAAAATGCTCCATATTTTCAAGAATATAATGAAAACATAATGTGATTATAAGAGAAACACAAAATTAAAAAGAGACTCATATAGATTATTCAGAGATGCAAATGCAGTATCTAAAATAGTATATACTAAATTGGAATAAATAACACCTTAGACAAGAAGGGGTTGGGGGGACTTGAGGTCATATAGATACAATGATTCAAACTAAGGTACAGAGAAAAAGAATGAAAACTACCCTTAACCTGCTCAAAAATATCAGTGTGATTGAAATCCTGGAAGAAGAATTCAACTAGTGGGGAAGGGAGTATAAAACATATCTCAAAAAGAAAAACTAAAATTCATGCCAGATAAATTATACCAGATGGAAATCTTATCTACAAAATTTCATGAAGGGTGTTGGGAATGACAAACATTTGGCTAATAATATGTGGTCACATATAAAGGTTTTTTCCTCATTTTTAAATCTCTTTAAAAGATGAGTATTTCAACCAAAATTTACATCAATGTATTATGATATATAGGAAATGAGGAAGAATGCATCACAATAGAAGCACAAAGGACAGGAGGGTACAGAGATATATTATTTTAAGGTTCTTACATTATTTGTAGAGTGGTATAATATTATTTGAAGGTAAGCAGTGACTCGTTAAAGATTTATATTTTATTTTATTTTATTTATTTATTTTTTTAGGTGAATGCTCTTTTTTTTTTTTTTTAATTTTATTGTTGTTGTATTACATCCATCCCCTTTTTGCTCCCCTCTGTCCCCCTCCCCACCCACCCTTTCCCCCCAAAGTCAATCCCACCTGTTGTCCATGTCCATGGTTCCTTTATACTAGGTTCTTGTCTAAGCTGCTCCCCTTCTTTGCCTCTGCCTCCCCACTCCCCACAACCCCTTTCCCCCTGACCACTGCAGGCCTATTCCTTGTATTCATACACTTGGTTCTGTTTTGCTTGTTGTTAGTTTTGCTCATTATTGTCCCGTAATGGGTGAGATCATATGATACCTGTCCTTCACTGACTGGCTTATTTCACTAAGCATAATACTCTCCAGTTCCATCCATGTTGTTGCAAAGGGTAC